>JAKWBI020000045.1:0-156605 GCA_022664585.2 Zalerion maritima
ACCCGAACGGCCAGTATTTTCCCAATGGCCTCCACCACGCGTTTGGGAATAAGCTCAATTTATTTTTTTTGATTAATTTTACCCCCCCCCCCCCCCCCCCCCGGTGCCACCCCAGTGCACACAACAGACACCAAACATAGCATCACTGGCGCTATCAGACATAGCACTGACTCATTCGCTCGCAGGCTGAAATGGACCTTTACTACGGGAGAGCTACAGTTTTGCAGCTCATGGAATAGAACAGGTTGGATACCATATTTTCCGAGCAGCATACTGCCTGCAACCCTGGTGGTAGCTGGGGAGGGGGACAGACATCGAGGCAAGGCTTGAGAGCCGGACTTGCCGCTGTATGTATCATGGGAATGATATTGGCAGAAGATACGAGCGACTCGCATGACAGGATACCTATGAATATAGGAACCAGGCTTTGAATCCCAGAATATATGTATATCTACAAGCCATGATTTCCAGCCTGATGTGTGCCCCTGCCTAAACACTGCAGGGTTCCCCGCCGGCATTTCCATCGCTCGCCGTGCCTTCTCCGTGTGACTAGAATTCCAGTCATTTCGCACTGTATTGCAATTACTCAGATCTGACACACATTGCCTTGTTGGGAAGCCTGGGTGCACTTTTCGCAGTTCTACACGACTTTATTTAGAAGCGGATTTGGGACATACATAGTTACTATACATAGTTACTATACATAGTTACTGCTTGTGAAGTTCGACATGCTGGGGATGGGGCTGCGAGACCCATAGGCTGGGCTTCGGTGAAGAAGTAAAAGTAACGCCAGCCCCTCCATTTAAAATGACGCGAACCAGCCGGGGCATATTTGTGCAATTGAAAATTGCAAGCGCGTTGGGGCACATTTGTGCACCAGGAAGGCGAGGCCTGAAATCCGTCCGGATCAAAACCGTATATAAGCAACATCAATATCGCCACAGTCCAAGCAGATCAGCAACACCATCAGTTCTTCTACAGCACATTGATCCTTTCCATCTTTGTATATATTTACCTCCCACGAATTTCATGCCTCTGGACCGGACCTTCAGGTGAGCTGAGTTCATGCAATGAGGCACTCTCCATTGGTGGTTCCGGATACGGATTTCAACAACACGACATCCCAATTGACCAGAGTTCAATGGCGCATTACACCCAGCCCGGTGAAATAGGCACTTGGTCCCAATGGCTAGATTCGGCCGGGGTCCTCGGAACTCCTGGGTCCTGGAACTTCCAGCCCAACGTTGACTACAGCCTCGTCGACACCAGCATGGCAATCCACTTGTCAAACCCGCCTCCGGGGCAGGCTCTCTACTTCAACGGCTTTCAGGGACTTCCATCAGCCTCCAACTCGCTCGGTTCAACCCTACCGCAGCTAGAATCCACAACTGGTGATATGGACAGACGTTGGACAGTCGACCCATCCCTGCTGCCTCTCACAAGCCGTCAAGTGACCAGGTCTGGCTCTGTGCCGTGTAGGACTCCTGGAGCAACCCCTAGGGATGAAGAAGTCCCTCCCAGAGAGATGCCATCGAAAGACTCTCTCGACAGCTCGCTTTCAAGACATCAAATTGAGACGAGACCCCAGAAGAAGCTGTATTCGCTGCCACTACCAGCATGTCTACACTCGCCAGTATCTTCAGACAAGATGGAATTACCTACATATCCACCCCAGCCCCGTGCGCTTTTGTCAAGAACGTCCTTACCATTTCCACCACCTACGCCCGCAGCATCTCAAGCCGGCACCCAACCAGGAATTCCCTCTAGCCTAAAACGATGTCTCCCCCTGGGTTCCTCGGAGACAGCCCGCCAATCATTCCCCACCCCCAAGTCTCTCAAGACAGAGCCCGGACAGTCGCCAAGATCATCAACAGGCAATAGGCCACCATGCGACTCCTACGAAGACGGTCTTGGTTTCGGGAACGAGTCGCAGCGAGATGAAAACGAGGACGGCAACCAACCCTCCGAGTTGAGCAGCCTCAGCGACAAAACCGAGTACATGTACGAGATTCTGGACGACACACCAGAAACGGAGATTCCCGAACTCGACCCAGACCACCTTTTTGCTCTGCACACGGATGCTCTCGTCGAAGATGCCGTGGCCAAATTCACGCAACGGGTAAACCGCGACTCCCGCCACAACACCACTCCACACGTTAAGAACGACAGCAATGCCACTAACCATGCCTCCGTTGTGCAAAGCTCTCCCCCGAACCACACGGCCCGGTTGCGCTGTCCCTACTTCGCATCCAACCCAACCCGTCACCGTTCCTGCCTCGCAAACGCGGACATAACCAGCATCCTCTCCCTCAAAAAACACATCTCTCGAGCCCACTCCCGGCCCACATACTGCCCCGTCTGCTTCGCCACATTCCAAGATGCTTCCCTCCGCGACCGCCACATACGCGCACGATGCTGCTCCCGGGGCCATCCGAGGAGCAACCCTGGCAGCTTCGAAGGCGTGAGCTCGGACCAGATATCCCGGCTCGCGAGGATCCGGCGGGATTTGTCCGAGGAAGAGCAGTGGGGAAAAATCTCGAAAGTTGTGCTCCCGAGCAGCAGCAGCAGCAGCAGCAGCAGCAGCATCGGGACGGGGGCGCAAGACCGTCGTCGTCGTCGTCGTCGTCGTCGTCGTCAAACATCTATCCGCCTCGGAGACGACAACGGCGTGGAGGCGGCCGTGGTGAAAGCTAGGGAGTTCTGGGATCAGGAGGGAAAGACGATCGTGTCGGGGTTTCTGAAGGAGAGGATCCTAGAGATGAGGGACTATAACGTCCCTGATGAGGAGAGGAGTTTGGCTGCTATGCTGGCGATCGTGGGGAGGCAGGTTGTGGAGGTTGTGGTTGCTTGTTTTTCGTAGACGCTTCAGAGGAAAAGGTCGGGTGGGGGGATCCAGGAAGGATGATGTCGGACGGCGGTGTGGGGGTGGTGCCTGCGATCGAAGTGTTGGATAGGCTGGGAGAGGGGGACGCGGGGGTCTTTTCCTATGTATTTTATTCTATCTCGCTGTGTTTATTACTTCCTTGTCGCAACTATGCTAGTGCTATATTTCGATAGCTGGTCCAACATGGTGTTTTCTCCCCTGCCATTCCTGCCACAACAAGGGATTCCACTTTCATGTATTTCCTTCTCGAAATTGTTCCGGCGGTGGGGGGCGCGATATTCATCGCCCGAAGCAATTGATTTTACCGGGGTTTCGTATAAGCACTCAAGACCAGAAGCAAGGGCAGGCACGAGCGAACAATGTAAGGGAATAATTACCCCGAAGTGTGTGGCGAGAGTTGAAATTGCCTAATGGGGAAATACGCTAGTTGCTAGCATGGAAGAACTACTGTAAGTTTGTCATGGTTTCCTTGGCACACGTGCTGAATGTTTTACAATTCATTATATTTTAGCTGTTTGTGGGAACTTGTACATACATACATACATACATACATAGTTGTAATAATTGTTTCCTACCACCGAGATAGCCAGCATCGCTGGTTGAAATAAGTAATTTGCGACCATAGGTAACCACCATTTTGCAAGCAATAATGAATGAATTTCCGAAGTAGACCGACCTAGACCGACCGAGACCGACCGAGACGACGAATGCCCCTACAGCCTCGACTGGGACGTCTCGGCGGTCCACGCGGCGATGGCGTCCATGAGGGCCGGCGCCAGCACGTCGTACGTCTCCAAGCCCGCGGACCTGAGCTTCGCCCTGACGGCGCCCATCTTGGCCGGGTCGTATCCCTGCTCGAGGATGGAGGACACGAAGCCCGCGAACTGCGGCTCCTGCCAGCCCTTGTCGTCCGAGAGCTCCACGTGCACGAAGTCGAAGCCCTTGAAAGGGTGGTCCTTCTCGATGCGCCCGTACATGTGCACGCCGCACTCCCTGCACGCGTGGCGCTGGATCGCCGCGCTCTCGTCCACCACGTGCAGCTTGTCCTCGTTGGCGGTGACGGCGACCTGGCCGACGGGGATGACGGCGATGACGGCGAACACGGCGCCCGCCGGCTTCCAGCACTTGGAGCAGCCGCAGGCGTGGTTGTGGAGCACGTTGCCGCCGAGGGTGACCTCGACCTTGTGGCCGGCGCAGTGGCAGCGCAGCGTGCCGCCGGGGAAGTTGGGGTCGCCTTTCTCGAGGGGAAGCCCGCCGTCGATGAGAGGATGGAGTGGTAGGGCCATGGTTGGGGTTCTTTCAGTCCGGTCTTTTCGTCGTGTATTGTAGGGCGAGGTGGAGGCAGACAGAGGCAGACAGAGAGAGA
The DNA here is from genome assembly GCA_022664585.2 of Zalerion maritima. Lineage (NCBI taxonomy): Eukaryota > Fungi > Ascomycota > Sordariomycetes > Lulworthiales > Lulworthiaceae > Zalerion > Zalerion maritima. Next base: position 4,251 of record JAKWBI020000045.1, read on the forward strand.
CAGAGAGAGAGAGGGGGGGGCGAGAGAGGGTGGACTGGATCGGGCGAAGAAGAAGGAGTGAGGGACCTGAACCAGACAGCTATTTTTTTGTATTTATATATTTATTTGTTTATTATATATCTACTGGGAGGAGAGACGAAGGATGGACAGTGTGGGGTAAGGGTAAGACCGCAGAAACGGGAACGACCACAGCATCTAGGCTCGGACTTCCAAACGGGATTGGAGGAGCAATTTCCCCGCCCTCGTCATCGTCCGACGCTCACCGAAGTTGTTTTGATACTGGTGGGGTAGGCTCGGGGTTCGGGATGTACCCAAAGCGGAGAGGCCGAGATAGATCAACGCACAGCCATTGCGATGCCACTGCCGCAGCTGTAACTCCCAGTTTTCTTTTATGTGCCGGTCACGCCAACCGCGCTCCGTACCCCACCCTTAACCCCCCGGTGGGTGGTCAGCATCACTCCTCCTCCACACACCCACGCAGAGGGTGTTCTCGGACAGATGCTCAACCGGCCACCGGCTGGCCTTGGGGGGGGGGGGGGGCGTTCCATCCTTGTTAATCTCCCTTGTGTTTAACTCCCCCCTGCCCAGGAAAAAATATTAAGAAAATAAAACACTGCGTTTCGATGCTATCTCGGGAATATACCCGCCGGATGCTTAGTACTTACTATGACATGTATCATGCTGTTCAAGTCCAGCCCCTCTCTCTTCTGCCACCGTGTTTAACTAATCATATACCCCGCGACCAGCACTCTTCGCCAGGAAGGCATTCTTCCTCGTCTTCTTCTTGCTCTTCTTCTTTGCTGCCCCTGCTTCCTGAACCTCAGACACTTTTCGGAGCTGGCACCCGCAGCAGTGGCGGCGGCTTGCGCGATGGCGTCCGTCCGTCCATTCGGAGTTGGGGCCGCATACCTCTTCCGGATGTCGGCGTCCGAAGCAACCCCGTCGCACGCCCCTGGACTGGCCCTGCCACCGCCAAGGGGAGATCGCTCGGCAAGCCCCTTCTCGGTGATGGGCGGAGGACGAAATGCCAGCTCGCTGCGCGCCAGCAGCGCTCTGGGTTCGCTCTTCCCCCATCCACCGGGGGGGGGGGTCGGTCGTACGGACTTGGACTCGCGGGCGCTACGGAGCATGTGGTCCGCCGTCACCGCTTGTACGTGGGGACGCGGGACAGCAGCATCCGGGGCAGGCCGCAGCAGGGAAACGCACAAGTAGAGAGTATGGTTGTTGCCGAGGCGTGGCGACGCTGGCGTGGTTAGATGGTGTGGCCGCGTAGTCACGGGGTTGCTTCCGCTGGCGCCAAAGACGGCGGCGGGTTCGTGGGAAATGCGCGACGCCGGGGGGGGGGGGGGGGGGGACTCCAATGGCTCGGGAACTACTACTACTAACATAGGGGGAATAACTCTTCGTCTTCCGCCGAAGAAGGAGCGAGAGTGCGCGCGCATGGTTTCTGCTTCTTCCTGCTTCTCCTGCCTCGAAGCGATATTGGGCTGCTGATGGTTCCGAGACGGGGGGGGGGGGTCTTGGCCGACGTGCCCTCTACATGTTGGAGATGGATATTTTGGTGCTGGTGAATTTGGCATCCACTCTGGCGAATAGGGAGGTACTGTAGGTAGGTGGTTTCCTGAAGCTTGGTATGAGTTGAAACTTCTTTTCTTTTTCGTCGTCATATTCTTTATCTGTAACCGCGTTTTGAACTCTTTTGGGTCCTAGCCGCCAGTGTGGACTTGGCGAGAACATATTTGCCAACTGGAGGTGCCGGGGTATCGAGACTTCTGGTACTTATAGTTGTTTGGTAATACTGCCACCCTGAAATTAAAAAAAAAAATAGAATTCGGGTTTCCTTGTGTGACAGAGTCGAGGAGCCAAGGTCCAATTAACTAGATAGCTAGGTGCCGTCCTGCCTGTAGTGAAAATATTGATAGTTATTACTAGAGGAAAAGGGATGGGACCAGGAAGAACAGAAAAGCGAAGGGAGGAGGAAACGCTGATTAGTTTCCAGTGGCTTTGAGGGAGCGCCATGCATTCGAGGGAGATTTGGAGTCGTGGACGTGCGAGGCCGGGCGTTATATACTTCGCACGGGGGGGGGTTATTACTTTGGTGCAAGTCGTAGCTTCGATTCTTTTCCACCTGGTCGTACTTGGAAGGGAGTGTATTTTGTGCCTGGAGTAAACCAGCTAGTAACTATCATGTCTCTGCTCTCTACGTCTTCTATGATTCCGGTACTTCTCCATTCCCACCTAATCCAAAATGTCGCCCCGTATCACACGTTTCCCCTCCCATGATATCATAGGATCTCACTTTATCAGCCGATCCATCCCGGAGTCATCTTCAACCATGCCCAGAGTGTCGGTAACTTCTATATCCCCTGGAACGGCCTCTCCCATCGCTTGTGGCTGTATGTGCGGGCCGGTCCTGGAATTTTCGGCCCCGTCATTGGTCAAGCCGGTCGCCACTATGCCAAGAATTCCGAGTTCGGTCATGGCGCAACACACCACCAGCGAGATGAGTCTCCCCTTTCGTCGTCAACCGAGTAACTAGTACTATTCGTCTTGTGGTTGGCCGCGAGCAAGCCCGGTTCGGAGACACCATCTATATCCCCCGACCGTGATAGGGATAACCTGCATTCTGCCGTCCGCGAGCGAGCCGCCCTGGAGCTATGCTCACCGTCCTCGCAGGTCGCGCAACGGTGCATGTGGGACGAGTGACCGGACGGCACGCGAGAGAGAAGAGACTTGGGATGTGTGCGGGGGTTGTTCCAGCCGGGCTTTTAATACATTTTCATGAACCTGTTTCGCCCCCAGGGCCTGGATTAATGGCGAATCGCGACCAAACGTACTGTGCAAGATCGTCGAGCCGCACTTATCAGCCGCTAAGGTACATAGTAGTGGACGGAATCCGGCCACGCATACCGGGCGGGGCCTCGCTCTACCGCCCCCAAATCCCCAAATCCTTCCAATCCTTCCCCCTCTCAATGCAACCTGCGGTAAGAATCGTTCACCGAAGGTACAACGATGAAGCAGGGGCTCATTGGTACGAGTGCCAAAATATTACCTGAAAAAGCAGGATTCATGTGTTGCGATTAGCAATCCCTGCAAACACCCGCACTTCGTGATGACCAATGCTTGAATATTGGGTTCTCACTTGTTGGCTTACCATCGCCATCCATGCTTGGACGTGCTAGGTCTTACCGCTCAGTTGTCACAATCGGGAACCGGCACCTACCTACAGGAGTGCCGATACGACACCAGCCTCAAACTACTGTAAATACAGTAGCTCCTCTCGCGTTTTCCGCAGTGCGGTGTAGCGCAGTGTAGACGCCGCCGACTTTGTATAGCGAGAGAGAGATATATATATATATATATCTATATATCTATAACCGCCCGAGCTGGGGATTGCCTGAAAGCAATTTCTATCATCCCCGTCATTTTAGCTAATATAACGACCGAGAAAACGCGAGATTTCAGAATGACGACCCCGCGAGAAATAGACCGCTGGCCCGAGCCAGAGAGCAAGCGCGGCATAAAGCTCATGGTGGTGAGCGCCAGCAGGTAAGTGCGCACGTACGCAAATGGGGAGTCCCGCAGAAAGTGAGGCTCTAGGCCGCATTCGCGTTTATCGAAATCGCCTCGCTGGATTTTAACTAACCCTCGACGGGAAAAAAGGACCGGAACTATGGGCATCTACCAGGCCCTCAAGATCCTCGGATACCGCCCCTACCACATGGCGGAGGTGGTCTACGACAGGAGCGGGTCGCACATGAAAGTCGTCGAGGAGGCCATCCTGGCCCATCATAATGATCGGTTCTCGGGAATCAAGCCGTACGGGAGGAAGGAGTTTGATAAGTGGCTGGCGGATTACGATGTTAGTTCCCTACCTCCTTACGGTCGGCCCCCGCCTGGCTGGCTCTTGGCGGGAATCGATAGCCAGGCATGCCAGTCCGCACAGAAACGGGCCATGTTTTGCTGAGTAAAACAAAACGCAGGCCCTCCTGGAACTCCAGGCCTACCTCGGACCGGACATGATAAACGCGTACCTCTCGGACCCGGACGTCAAGTTCATCCTCACGGAACGGGACCCGGACAAGTGGGTGCGGTCGTTCAACCAGTGGGTCGCCGTCGACGCGCTGGGGAAGCTGTCGGCGCCTCTCGTGGCCGCCGCGGCAAGGTTTGATACCTGGCTGACCATGTTCAAGAGGTTGAACATCGTCATGTACAATACGTACAGCAACAGCATACCGTACAAGGCGCCCGGGAATGAGGAGGCGCTGAGGAAGAATTACGTCGAGTAGTAAGTCGAACAGCCGGAAACGAGAAGAAGAACGCGGGGGGGGGGAGAGAGAGGGGAAGGGGGAAATGAGCATAGCTGCTAATCAATTCGTGTCTTCCATGTACAGTATTGCAATGGTGAAGCGAATCATCCCCCCCGAACGCCTCTGCGTCATCAGACTCGAGGACGGGCTCGGATGGGAGCAGATTTGTCCGTATCTCGAGAAGGACATCCCGAAGGACACGCCATATCCGAGGGGGACGGACCATATTGCGCAGCTGGGGGCCCTTATCGGGCCCATCATCAACGGGGCGATTATGAAGATGGCCGCCGTGGTTGTACCGGCGGTGGGGGTTGCTGGATGGCTTTTGGTCAAGAAGGGTCCGGTCGTCGTGGATATGGTGAGAGGGTTGTGGGGTTAGAGCGTTGGGTTGACGTTCGACAGATAGAGTGCAGAACAGCGAGGATGAGTTTGGGACGGATTTTGGGACGGATTTTGTTTGGAGCGTTTTGGATTTGTTGAATGAGACTTTGACCTTCGGTATACGAGTTGATGAGATAGATATGAGGATGTGGCCCATCACACAATACACACTTTCTCCCACTTGGGCTTCTGGCTTATCCCCTCTCCCATCATGATACCATGCACATATGACTCGCCCAATATCCTATACCTCACCACCCACTTGCCGCCCCCCACGTCCCCATCAACTCTGCTTAGCACGACAGGAGTCGGACACCCCTTGACCAGCCACAATTCATCCCCTACCTTCGCATTCAACGATACAATTCCCAAATGTCCCTCGTCCGTTGCAAAAACCCTCCTAAAAAGCATCACGTACAAAGCCTGCATCTCGAATCTCCTAGCGTCGGCCAGCATAGCCTCCTGTTTCTCCCTCAACTCTTTCCCATCCTCCGGATCGTCGGCCACGGGCCTCCTCTCACCAAGGCGGGACTTTGCGCCCAGCAGCTCGAGATCTGGAAACAGTTTGTTCTCGTACTCTCCCTCTTCGGCGCCGGATATCTCGTCGAGTTGGGAATGGGCGCGTATGGCTTCGTGCCGGGACGCTCCCTTTTCGATGAGATCCTGGATTCTCTTTGTGGAGAGGATGTAGAGCCACGCCTTGAAGTCGCGGGCTAGGTCCGGACTTGCGGGGCGCGATGTGAGGTCCTGATCCATCACTAGAGTCCTCCAGAGAGCTTCGACGCGCGACTGCCCGGTGTGCCTGTACGTGGTGGGGATGGTGAGAAGCACGTCTGCCATCTCGGTCACTCCCCGTTCCATAACCATCGTGCTCCAAGGCTCTGCCACGCGATGCAGCGTCCCTAGCTTAAGCCCAGAGAGGTGAAGCTCCCGGCCGTCGACCTGGAATTCATCTGCGGATAGGGAGGAGACCCCCGATGCGTCGAACTGAACGAGTTCTTTCCTATGCGAACCGAGCAGTGGTGGTGGGCGTACTGGATCAAACCCGGGAGCCCACGAGGGGAGATTATATCCCTTGACGGGAGACGCATCGCCTCCAAAGGTGTCCCCTGCATAGGTTACCAGGTGCATTGACTTGGTCCGGTTAATGACCGTCGTCGCAACATCTAGGAAAAGCTGCGCGGGATCCTTGTTGTAATCAGGGTGGAAATGACTTCCTTCCAACTCTTTCATCGCTTCATCGGCGTCTCCCTCATCTTCTCCCAGCGTCGCCATCCCCAGCACATGTCTCAAAATCCCATAAAACGCAAAAATCTTATCTCTGGGGTCGGTGCCATCGAAGGATGCCGTGGCCATGACCAATTTCATGAAGACTCGCGCCCAGTCCATTCTCCCCCCTTTCCCATCTTTATCCAGCTGCTCATCGTCAACGCTGGCCGTGCCGAACCCCCAATTAAACTCCTCGATCGCCCTTCTCACTTCCTTGTCTTCTTCCCCCTCGACCTCGTCGGAGCACCACACGCGTATGACAAACAACCAGGTTACTTTTATAACCCCCCGAGCCGTCGCCGCCCTGTCCTCTTTCTTCCATTCTCCCGGAGAAGGTGTTCCCTGCGCCATTCCCATTGCTGCGCCGGTCGCGGTCAGGAATACGCCCATGTAGGCTACATCATCCCAGGATAGGAGGTGGTCACCGACCAGGACCACGGGGTTTTTGGAGAGGGCGATTTCTTGCGCCACCCATAGGCGACCGAAGTAGGTTCTGGAGAAGATGTCGGACAGGGCGATCCAGTCTGAAGTCTGCACAGTCGGTATTCCGTAGAGGGCCAGGGAGCGAGGATCAGAGACGTCGAGACTGGGCTGCCATTTCCCGCCTCTTCGCGTGATTGAGAGGCTTGCTTGGCGCACGAGGAGTTGGTGTTTGGCGAGGAATGCGCTGGCTTTGGCCGTTGTGTCGGCATCGGTGCAGGTGTGGTTGTCCCCGGCAGCAGTAGTGGTGTCTTCGGTGGCGACGGCAGTACAAGTGCCCAGCCAGATGATGGTTTGAGAAGCAGACTTGTAGATCTGGTCCATCATGCCCACCTGCTTGCTTTGCTCCGCCTTGGCTGAGGGGTCGGCGCCTTGGTTGATGCATATGGCGTCGATCCAGAAAAGTGGTGCCGTCTCAGTCTGTGCTCCATCATCTCCATCATCTCCATCCCCGGACGTAGAGGCGGAGGGGAAAGAGGGGAAAGAAAACGACTTCTCAATCTGAAGCAAGGCATCATACAGGTTCGGGAAAACATCAAACTTCTTCCCGTTCAGGAAGATGGGGCGCTTGTCGTTCTCGGTGTATGGTGCGGGATCAGTGACTTTCGGGGGACCCCAGGTGTATGACAGGGCAAAGTAGTATGGGTGGTCAGCCGCGGGGTTCTGTGGCGTAGACGACAGATCGTAGGCCTCGATGGTGAGACTCGGGATGTGCTTGCCGCCGTTGACTCGACCGGCACTGCTGGTGAACCTGACAAGCCTTATCTGGTCCTTCCAAAGCGGTGTATCGTCCTCGCCGTATTGGAACATAGGGAGTCCGTCAAAGGGTTCGGCATCACCGGCCTCTGGATTCGGTAGGCATGTGCCCATTGTGGCGACTGTATCTGTTCAACTGCTTGGCCAGAATGCATTGCTCAAAGCCGTCGTTGAGATTAGGATGTCCCGAGAATGTTCAGATCCCAAGGAGGGAATGTAGCTAGCATTTCAGGCAACTACGTCGGGACTCGGAGTCTTGGGGATTAATGAAGAATCTCACCGAGACCCGTAGGTGGGTCCCTGCGCCACGTATTGCGCCATGTGGGCCTGCGACTTCCGTGGCGATAACCCTGTCCGTTTCAGCCGCTCTTCCTCAAGTCATAAGGCCTTAGCCTACACCTTCTTTCAACAATCCAACTACTAGCATCAGTGGTTTAGTGGTAAAATCGTTGCTTGCCATGCAATGGCCCCGCGTTCGATTCGCGGCTGATGCATCTTTACTTTTTGCACCCCTGAGATGTTTTTTTCCTAGTATTTGGACAGGCTGGCAAGATGTGTTTTCCCACTGCAATGTCCCCGCAGAAGCTAGCTACTTTGCATGATTGTTCCCATGACAATAAGGCTCGATGGGCACATTGCAAGGAGTTCCAAATGGATGTAGCTAACTTGATAATTCCTATTAGCTCATACCTATACTCCCCTTGCAGTAGAATCTCAGCAACCAAGATCCATAGAATTGAAGGCTCCCCAAATGAAGATCATCCTGCATATGCCATATCATCGGTTACAACACTGGACCAGCAGGTTTCTCGAGTCGTGAACCAATTGATCTTCTCGGACATCTTAATTTTGGACGATCTTTTTAAGGAATATCCCTTGTTTTTAACGTCCCTCCACACAACCTAGTGCCGGGTGCAGGGCAACAATTGGGATGGAGATGACTGAAAACGCCGTGTCATGCCTAGAGCTAGTTTCATGAACTTTTCTTTTTTGGTTTCCCTTGCTCTGTCTATAGACTGGGCTCTTCGGTAGGCGAGGTTTCGTTCACATCATTGGCCTCATCTCATGATATCCTTTCCCATCGATGCATGGTATCTCCACGGAAACTCCCATGCAACTCAGAGCCCTATCTTTGCCCTGGGTTTGCCTTGAGGGGAAAAGAAATCTGAAACTGAGCTGGTTGAGCCAATCACGGAGTGGCTGACAAGTCCCGTCTTGCATAATAAAGGTGGGGCGTGATCTCTTGGCAATTTGAAGCTTCTCCGCTGTGACAAACTTCTTTCGACCTCTTGGAGGAACAAACCCGGCCCAGCAAGTGTTCACCCCCATGTTTCTCGCAAGGATAGTTAAACCCAAGCCACCATGGCCGACGTGACGGTCGCAAGCAGCGATGCGCCGTACGAGTATGGCGAACTGGGCGACCGGGAAATCCGGCTCATCAACCTCGATTCAAAGCCAGCACCAGACGGCTCTTCAGTCGAGTACGCCATTTGCACATTCAGACCCGAAGCCGAGGACGCACCAGAGTACTACGCTCTTTCCTATTGCTGGGGCGAATCCCACCAATCCGAGCGGATCCTCTGCAATGCCACCAGCATACCCGTCACGCCCCATCTCAAGCAGGGGCTGGAAGAGCTTGGGTCCCTCGCGACATTCAGAACATGGTTCTGGATAGACCAGGTCTGCGTCAACCAACAAGACACAACGGAGAGATCGCGTCAAGTACAGCTAATGCCAACCATCTACACCTGCGCCATTCGCACCGTCGTGTGGACGGGGCCCCGATGCGACGGCAACGTACCTGAAGCTGAAGACGAAAGCATCTTTTCCTTGGCCGCAAGCATTTACGCCATCTGTCAGCAGGAGAATGGGCTATCGGAGGATCCGAACGACGAGATCGAGCCCGGCCAGCACACGACAGAGTGGCAAGGAAGACTCCCAGCGTGGAGGGGTATCAGGAACGAGGATGACCTCGTCAGGTTTGGACTCCCTCAGTTGCGCAGCCCCCTGTGGCTGGGACTTGCTGCCTTCTTTTCCACCCCGTGGTTTTCTCGCATTTGGGTAGTACAAGAGGCAGTCCTCTCCCAGAGGATCCCCCATCTCGTCCACGACGGACAACTCCGAGACTTCCTCCATATGCTGTGGGCCGGTGCGTTTTTGGCCCAGAATCGTGGCACCTTCACTGCTTCCCGGCTGAAGACGGACGAGGCCTACCTCGCCATAGTAGGCCATGCGTTTCTCATCCTTGAACTCGCCATTGCTCGCAGCCAGTGGACGCTGGGATCCCTTCTCTGGACAACATCCAAGTACAAGGCCACCGACAACAGGGACAAGTTCTTTGCCCTCTTGAGCATTTCTTCCAACCTCAAGAGTATTTCTTCGAGACTACTCCCGGATTACGCAAAGCCCCTAAGCGATGTTGGCCGGGATTTCACCAGACACGTTATCCAGGCATCGAACAGCCTCCTCGTTCTGTCGTTGATCAACAACGAGACGGTCGAGCCACCCGACCAGGACGCCGAAGGCAACAACTGGAACAAAGCCCCTTCCTGGGCATACATTCCATCGAACGAGCCTGGCGATATATCCTTCGGTGAGAGCTACGGCACAATTGGCTACCCCTACAACGTTACCCGGCCGGAATACAGCGCATGGATAAATGCTTCCGTCACCGACCTCCCTGTGGAGGACCCAAACGTCTTGACCCTGGAGGGGAGATACATCGACAGCATTGCCGAGGTGTGTGGAGAACAGCATGGACTTCCGAAGCTCTTGTCCTGGTGCGTGAAGGGCTACCAGCACGTGGCTCGCCCAGGCGCTGCTGGCTCAAGAAAGACCGACCTAGAGTTCTTTCTAGCTCGGTTTTTCGTGGCAGTAGCTGCCATGTACGAGTACGCGACCCCGAGACCTTCCATCTCAGACTTCAAGGCGTGGCTCCGGAGCCTACCAGGCTGCATTCCCAATGTTCCAGCCTCATTTCGGGAGCTGGCAAGGGCAGCAACGAATTCCACCACCAGAGATGATATAGGGGCTGGCGGAGCTGGGAGCGGTACCATTATGAGTAGATGGGTAGAAATGCATGAACCTGGAGGCAAGTTCGGGTACAGAGGGTTTGCAGTAACTCGGAAAGGACTGCTGGTTGTTGGTCCCAGAGGTATGAGGAAGGGTGATGTTCTGTGTTTGTTCCGCGGAGGCGAGATGGCCTATGTGGTACGTCGACTTGAAGACAAGTGCCTTTTTATTGGGGAGGCATTTGTGCATGAGCTAAATTTGCAGGACCCAGAGAGCGACTACTGGAAGGGAGGGTATGATGACTGGTTCCACATGGTGTAACGATCCGAACTGGATAGGCATACATACCCATCTATCCGCGCTAGTGTACCCGTCCGAACTCCTTTTACGTGGATGGCCTGTTACAAGAACCTGCCTGCATTTGGTATGTGCGGGGAACTGTATTTTCCAGGTTTGGAGGACCAGGGCATTGGGATTCTAAAGACGCCTTGGAACAAAAGATATTGGGGATGATCACTGGGGCAACTTCCCCGCTGAGACCCTGAACTAGATGAGCTTTGGTTCTTGTAGCTAGTGCGATGCCTACCCCAGCCATATGGCAAAACCCTTGATATCCTCCTGACTTCGGGATATAGCGTTTGCAGCATTGCACTAAAGAAAGGTCCGCGGAGTGACAGTTGTGAAAATCACAAGCAGAGTGATTCTAGCTAGAAGAAGCCACCGGTTCATATAGGTTCCTCCTAATCATTGACCAAGATACGCGGGCACCCGCAGAGCCAGGTAACTATTTAGGAAAATATCTCCTCCCCATATCATCGCGGAATTCTTTGATCATGGCGCCCTCATCACGCCTTTGATTGTGTTTCCGACACTTCTTCTGTCAGTGTCTTCTTCTCCCTGCCTTTGCCTTCTTGCTAGATCAATATCTCGTCCATACTGCCGCCCGTCCCAGTCGCAAACGCAAAACAAATCATCCCAGCAGATTAATGAACGGTTCGGGCCACCGTCCCCACAACAGCGGATTATCGCCCAGCCTCCCGCTCACCGGCGTCAAGATCTTGAGCCTCCTCCTCTCCCTATCCACGTCTGCAACGTACACGAAACCCTTAACGCTCGCGTGCTGTACTTCCTCCGGTCCCGAGGTCGCGGGTAGGCACATGACGGCCAGACACCATGTGCTGAGTTCCGGTGTCGGGTCTGTCAGGCGGGTGTACTTGGCGACCCCCCCTGGAGGGTTCTGTTGCTTGAACTTGGAATCTATTTCGGTTGATCGAATAATAGTTAGCAGCTGGCCCATCACCATAGACACCGTGAAGGAAAAGAGAGATATGATAGCATAGAATAGCAGAAGAGCTATCAACACAACTCACCACCTTCCTCATCAACCCCCTCCCAATTCCTCCAGACAACCAAACCGTCAAACTCCACCATCTGCGTGAAGGGGCTCAAAGTCCTATTCATGTCGCCGAAGAAATACTCCTTTATCCCTGCCTCCCTCTCGCACCTCATAAACGCTTCGTCCCTGACCACCGCGCCGGGGTCCCTGTCGACTTGTACGACTCGGACTTGTTCGCCTAAAGAGGTCTTCTCAAAGCGGAAGCGCTCTTGCACCCTTTTCACGATTGAGTCTGTTTCGGATCCGGCGAGGACGACGACGATGTTGATGCTCAGCTCTTCGACGGCGTGGGCCAGGGCGTTCAGGGTCATGCCTCCTTCGCCGTCCCCTTCGCCGTCCCCTTCCTGTTGCTCTTGCACCGAGGAGGATGGTAGAATGAGTCCCTGCGTATCAACAACAACCCCACTCCCTCTAACCCCCTCGTCCCTGACCAACCTGGCGCTCGCCGTCCTAGCCAATCGTCCAACTAATGTTTCCCAGAGTCCTTCGCCACCGCCGTCTTCTCCTTCTTGGGCCCCGCCCACGTATTCACGCCCGAGATACCACACCACGGGCAACTTCACGGGGATCGCACTGGGTCCGCTGCTGGGCGTGATGCCCCACCGCGTCTCGACGTCCATATTCGTCGCCATGGCGCTTGCGCTCAGAGTGCCAGGGAGGGTTAGAACGCCTTCCCGTGGATCCAAATTCACCAGAATAGGCTGCCCGCCCATTTTGGTCGACCATGCCGCGAGCATCTTTACGAGGCTGCTTTTTCCGCTTCCGCGGGGGCCGGCGACGAGGACGCGCGGGCCCATGACCCCCCCGGGTACGGTCGCTCTTCTGGCACGAGCTCTCTCCTGCTCGAGCAGAGCGTGCAAGTTCAAATACTGGCTCATGACGCACTTCTCCGGCCCTTCCATCGAAGGAAAAACAACGTTCGTCGCCGCCCCGACATCGTCGTCCATCCCCCCCTCTTCGACGGAAACCGAGCAGCCGGTGAAACTGAAAATCTTGGTCCGAATCGGTCCGCGGAAGTTGTACACGGTGTTGCGAGCGAGTTCGACGCCATCCCGCTCGGCTGTTCCGGTGGTTAGGGTAATGGTTAGAGCATTTGGGGTGTACCGTGGGATGAGAATAGTATAGGAGCCTAGCGGCGGGATGGAGATGGTTTCTGTGAGGGCTTTTGTAGGCGCCGAGGGGAGGGAGCCTAGGCCGGGGATGGACATTTTGGCCGCTGTTCTGATAGCTTCGCTCCCGACGTGCAGTTTCTTGGGTGGAGTGGCAGACCCTCTCTTCAGTTTAGGCACCACAGGATACGTCTTCCGTTCCGTGGGCGAAATTGCAGACAACGTAGGCCGTGGGCAAGTAGCGGTGAGATAGAGACGGAGGGAGGACCTCACGGCCAAGGCCAACTAGAGTCTTGCCTCCGTGTCGTGGGCTTGTGCGCGATGGTTGTACAGTTCTCTGTGCCTCAGCGCGGCAAGAGTGTCGAGTGTGGTACGTGTCCCCGGGGTTGTCGGTCCAGTACAATGGACTTGCTTTTCATATCAGCCTTGCCTTGGCAGCCCCCCTTCACCGATCTTAATCGATGGTAAACCCAATTCGTAGCATGGATCTCAATTCACTATTCTCCAGCGTCTCGGTTCCCAATCGAGCAAAGCCGTCCAGTTTCCCTCCGAGTCCAACTTGAAACCGGCCAAGAAGGCAGCAAAAAGAAGGTAGCAGGTTTTTGTGCCAGTTCCTGCTAACCAATCGATAGCAGCGGTAAGGTCTCGGGGATGTCGTGTCGTCGTGTCGTCGTATGGTGGCTGGTGGCTGGTTATGTTCTGCCACTTAGGAAACGAAATCTCAACGGTGTGCGTGTTGGCCGCAGCGGGCAGGGCCCCACAACTGCTGAAAACAAGGCTACCCAGTGACGTGGGAGGCGCTCCGTACCGCGTACTGCTTTTGGACCCCACCCATCCCTGCATATCCCGATGCAGTTTGGCAGCGCTTGTACTGCAACAACTGCAACAGAGTGCCAAGCTGACGGCGCTCGTTTTTCTGCTTCCTAAGTCCTAAGCGGGAGGTCGCCCACAGCCTCTGCAACGAAATGCCTGGTACATATACCGGAAAATGGAATGTCATATCTGCACGGAAACCGACGAATGCGCTCCTCGACCACCGCAGAAGCTGAATCGCCAGACTCCAGCTGTGCCGCCACCGCGGCGCACGTCGTGGGAACCCAAACATGACACGTGTGGGGCATCCCCACGAGTAGGGCGCTTTTATTATGCAACCACACGATTGAAGTTTTGAACCACCAAATCATAGATATGTAGATCCCAAGATATATCCCTGAGCGCCTACGACGCGTGGCAAATCGCCTCGGTGGTATTGCCAGTTTTGCTCGACGTCAAACATATTCGACGGGGTCCAAACACCATGAGCATCACAGGTTAATCAATATGTCACGATGAGGATGGGGATGGGGAGCACAGTTTAATAAAGCACATGTATTACTTCAGACATTGCAGCTGGAAAATGTATTTGCGAGAGGATTGCTCCTCTGGTGGATATAGATACACATCGCCTCCTTCCGTCCCCATGGCCGTGTACGCAACATCGATGATGCGGTCCCCGCCGCTAGACGCCGCCCTTGACATGAAACTTTTCCTCAAAACGCCGAAAAAGCTACCAAATTAGAATACAGGTTAGACTTTTGTTTGCCTTCCATGCAGTGTCCCTTACTCCGCCAATTCCTTGAAAAGCTTGAGCAGACACCGCACACCCTTGAGTGAGTTCTCGTCCGGTCCCTGCCCGGGAGTCCACCTGGCGTGCGCAAAGTCGATCAGTTGCACTCCGCAGACGCGGTGCTCCTCTTCCTCTTCCTCATCCTCGTCCTCATCCTCATCACCACCCCCGTTGACGGCGATCGTGATTGTGGCGTTCTCATTCTCTCCGATGGTCTGTAGCACTGCCACCTCGGGCTCTTCTCCGTCGTCCATGCCGATTCCGCTATCCTGCCTAAAGACTCCGGAGTCGAGTTTGTCGTTCTTCTTGGCCATTGGCTGTGCGGTGGGCTGTTCAACAGTCTTCTCGCCAGCCTCTACGGCAGCGATTTCGCGCTCGATGGCCTCCACCTTCTCGTTCTGCTTCTGGATGGATCGCCTCAGGATGTTGCCGTCTCCTTCAAAGACAAAGAGACAGCTTGCCGAGTACATCCGGCTCTCTTCCGTCTCGAGCGCATCTTTGATCTTCTCGAGGTCGCGAACAAAGGCCCCGCACACTGCCTTGCCGAGTTCCTTGTCGATGCCAGCAGCCTCGTTAAAGACAAAGCTCCTGAGGGCATCCTTGACGTTTTCGTCGTTGACGTAGTTGCGGCCGAAATCCTTGTCATAGACCTTATAGTCTCCCTCCACCTCAAAGGCCGGCTTCATGCCCTCCTTCACCTCGGGGGTCGAAGCATTGGCGTGATACACCCTCATGCCGGCGATGCGGAAGCCAAAGTTCTTGTGGGTCGTCTCCTCGGCAATCTGGTCGAAGCGTTCCTTCTTTTTCCTCGGCGCGTCGTCGGCCCAGAGCCTGTAGCCCAGCTTTGCGTCGAGGATATTGGCGCAGGTGTATCCGTACGAGGAATTCTCCAGAGCTAGGTATTTGTGCGTATTTAGCCTTCGGTTCTTGTTGGGAACCCAGTCTTCCTCTGCCGCGGCTGTTGATTTTGTAGAGGGAGCCTCCTTCGCGGCCGGTGTTTCTTGCGGGGCGGGTGTGCCCTTCTCGGACGGGGTGGCGGAGGCCGGGGCAGAAGTCTCCTCGACGGTGGAGGAGGATTCTGTCGGGGTCGAGCCCTCGGAAACTAGTTGCTGATCACCTCCATCCATGACGCCCATGAAAAGGGGCATGACTTCGCGGAAGAGCTCGTGGCCCTGCTGGGCGGATTGGTAAAAGTCGACTTCTTTCTGGGTGACGGGCTTGAAGAAAAACTGGCCGTCCTCATCAGACATGGTACCAGCACTACGGTATGCATGTCAGCTTTCTGCGACCCCCGATCTGCAGGGTCCAGGACCCCGAAGTTGCGACAGCACGTCCAGATGTCGCGGCCATTGCACGAGATGCCGAGACCCGTGTTTTTGGATGCGCCCACGTCGGCAGATGCTAAATCAAGATATTTGTGTCTGACGGGGAGTGAATGGAACTTACTGTCCGGCGACGGCGTGGCCATATTCGACCAGCTCGCTGTGATGCGGGATCTCCCTCTGACGCTTCGGCATGGTGGATCGTCGTTGTCTTGCAAGCGTGTTTCCTGGGTGTGGATATGGCGGTTGGTAGAAAAGGGGGAAGTATAAGGTTTCAGGAACTGGACGTAAAGGGGGGGGGGGCGAGGTTGCGGGATGCGATTAAAAAAAGAAAAGAAAAAAGAAAAATGGAGTGATGTGCAGTACAGCAGCGGGTGTGGCGATTGAAGGAAAAGGACAGCCTTGGCGAGGTAAGTCGCGTTTCTGCTACGGTGCAACGTGAACGTATGAGAAATAACACTGCGGGCGATGAATTGCGACGTCAAAGTCCATGCAACTGCAGAAAGATGCGGAAAACTAATACGCTGCTAGGCTTGAGATGTAGTGCAGCGCAAATACCGAATGGTGGGTTGTTGCGTGGGTACAGTTGCTTGCGTCGGCTGAGAAAGAAACTGTGCGGTATGCCGGTGGGACGGGGGTGAGCGTGGTTTTGGTTGTGGTTAAAATGTCTCGAGGTACAGATGTACAAGAGGTGGACAAAGGTGGACAAAGGCAGAGGGCAGGCCAGAAGGGCAGGTCAGTGGGCAAGAGCGGGCGACCAAGGAGGGAAAGCACGACCCGGGGGAGACGGTATTTATCAAAAGGAGGCGTCTCGGTGACTCGATGATGAAGTACCAAGACCAAGCCTAGAGACTTAGAATCGCATATCTGCAGGTTTAAAATGACAACGATCCCGAGATGGCTTATTATCTCGCGTGGGCTTTGATCCATCAATGCAGCTGCGCCTTTGACGTGGAAAGTGCATGTTGGATGAGACAGCTGGTTCTTTCCTCATGTCCCTTTTCTTTTGTCATCTTTTTTTTCTTGCCGTTTCAAAGGGCAAAAGCTACATCGCTCTGGTCGCGTTTCTCAAGACGTGTGCTTTCTTCTCCAGCTTCAAGATCATCTATCGACGCTTTCAACAAATCAAGAGACTTCCTCAGAAGCATCTTGCAGTTGGATGAGAAGCGCCTTCTGCCAGCCGCTTCTTGCTTGACAAGTGCATGCATTCGGGATAGCCTGGCTTTGGGCAGACTGGGCGGCAGATTTGCATGGCGCACCGCCACAGCGCTCTTTCCCCTGTCAACCACTCACTGTCCACGTCCCAGCGCCGCCAGGCTTGCCGGGTCCCGCCTCCGTCCGCAGCAGCTTCTGATTCCTCCTTGGCGCTGGATTTTTTGCATTCCCGCACGATCAAAAGACGATCCATGGATTCTTGGCATTCCTGCTTCGCCTCTTGCTGTTGGCATTCTCGCATTTCTCCAGCTTTCTCCTGTCTTTTTCTCCTATCGCGGAGGATTCTAGTTGGACTCTCGGGCCTAGTCCCTAAATGTCTTAGCCATGTTTGCTCGCCATAGAGATACTATCAAAATGCAAACTCCATTCCCCTTCCGCCCTGGTGCTAATCACCGCATCACGATCGCCTCCCTGCGACCTCAGAACCCCCGCCACTCCACGGCCAACTGCCAACCGTGCTAGTGTCTCGGCTGCCTGGCTGCCTGGCTGTCCTGGAGCCACTCTTCCACTGATCAAACAACACACTCGCTAAGGCTATCGCGCTAGCTGCTAGTGGTCTGATGTTATGACGCTCCGCATCAGGGTTAATGCTCCCAGACAAATTCTATGGGCAGCTTCGACGTTTTGTTTGCTCTTCCGGCTGGCAGCGTCTCTCCCCTCTCTGCATTCCATTCCGTTGTGCAAGCTCGGCCAACGGATACTCCGTAAGCCGCATCGAACAAAGTGGAAATTACTGCATCCGAGCGTTCCAGATGATGCGCCGCTAGCTGAGCAGATCGGGCACAGATCTTATCTCTGAAGCCCTCCCAATGGGGCAAAAGAGGGGATAAAAGTAATATCTGGGGCCGGTGCATGGTATAAATCTAACTCCACACTGGCCATCGCATCGTCGATGAACATTGTTTCCAGAGACGGACGCTCGCTCGCCTCTTGACCGTTGAATGCGACACCGGCCCCGGCACTCTCGGTCTGCTCAGCCCGGTCCAATCTCACTCTGGGGTCGGGTTGGCCTGACCATGAGTCATTTCAGGAAATCACGGAACAAGATAGCTCATGACGGTAATAGGTTCCAGGTGTCCAGGTGGTGCAATCGCCGCCCTTGTGTATCCATCTGCCTGGCCTTATTTGTCCACATAAGCGACGTGGATCCAACAAAGCCGCACGGATCTAGTGATACCCAGACCGTCCGTCTGACGTAGAGAATCTTCCGAGCTTGCGGGTAGCCGCATGCACTGCTGCTTCGTGTGGTGGATGGCGTCTCCAGCAGAAAATGAACCACCGGCGATCCCCAGCCCCAGGCCCAGTTCTAATTGGCTCCGACGGTATTATATCGCAATATTGAATATATACCATGGACTATACGGTCGCTATTTAAAATGTAATCTTGAATCCTTGATTAATATTTGTTGATCAATTGACTTTTCCCAATTTGTGCGACACGGATATTCCGAGGTTTCGGCTTACTGAGAGGCTGCCATGTTTTATTATCCGTGATAACCTGAAAAGTGGATTGTGGGAAATGCTTGTGTTCTGCTTGCCTTTCTGGTTCTGATATATGAGAGGAAGGAACTTTCCATCTCCACGTCGCACAAGTCCCAGAGAACTTACGTCATCTCTCGGCACCCTCAATTCCCGTCGCCATCTTGCCTCTTCCTCACCCTACCCTATCTCAACAAGCTGATTGAGCAGCTGCGTTTCCCCGCACTTTTCTTTGTTCAACCTCATCCTTTTTTCTCCCCACCCATTACCAGCGCCAACGCCAACGCCAACCGCCAATATGGCCGCAGAAGAGGCAAAGAATATCAAGCCCGAGGTTGAGGATGACGCTGAAGCCCAATACCCCAAGGATACTCCCTTACAGGCCACGCTCGATGGGCCTTCCGAGACCACATGCGTGGCTCCAGTCACCGCCGGCACCAAGAAGAAGAAGAAGAAGAAAGGCAAGAGCGCCAAGAAGACTGGCACGGGTTTTGAGGGTATGTTCCATATCTCAACAGTCTCCTGCCCGTTAAGTGCTGCCGAGTCTAATAAAGATACCGCGTCTAGAAAGTTTCGCCGACGCACCCGTAACACCGGAGGAGTTTGCCCACGAGCGAGATATTGTGTATCATTCGTAAGCCATCACCAAAATTAAACAGAGAAATGGAAAAAACATATGCTAACAACCCTGCCAGGAGCGTTCCCTTCCCCGAGTAAGTTCTTATATAACAAGAGTCGTCACACTTGACACAGCCACCTGCACAGCAATCCGGGCCAGTCCTAACTCTCTTCCTCCTACCGCAGACGCATTGAAGAATGCATTCAACGCTGGCGTGCCAAGCGCCGCATGGACTCGTATAAGAACAACCTTTTCACCAAGTACCTCATTATTGGTGGCGTTGAGTCGGGCGTCCGTCAGTTCACCGGCTTCGACCAGGACGCCGCCGTAGACGGCGAGATGGACAAGGACGAGATCCGCGCTGCCACCGCCATTGACGTGGTCAACACTGGAAATAACGAAATCTACTACATGCAGGGAGAAGGCTGGGACGTTGATTTCGCTGGAGTTGTTGCTGGATTTTTGTGGGGTTCTCTTGTCTACCTCGGTAATCTTTACACTCTTTCCTGTCCCACACTAATGCTCTGCTGAACAGTTCTTACCAACTCCTTGAAATCACAAGCTACCACCGCGAGCATACCCTCATCGGAATCCAAGTCGTCGAAAACTTCCTCAACTACGTCCTCCACCATAACGTTTGTCCCGAATATGAAGAAAACATCAACAAAGCTCGCATTATCTGTAAGCAGGCAAAAGAGGAAGCTTTCGACATTCCACGGATCCAGTATATCCTTCTTCCCGGCTCCTTCAACCAGGCCCTCGCCGACCAGTGTGAGCCCGAGGGCCCCGACAAGGACCAGGCTGCGGCTGTCCTCCGCACGGTAATGACCTGGGGCGACGACGAGCTTATCCAGAAGTTTCCCGCAAAGGGAGAAGAAAGACTAGCCCTGACCGGCTCGCAGGACCGTCGCCTTGAGATCCTAGAAGTCAATCGTGCAGAAGCAAATCTTATGGACGGAGATGAATTCTATAGCCCCATCGCACCTATCGGACGCATCCTCGCTCGCGATACGTTCATCGAGGACGGCTTTTCCGTTACCCCGACCGAGGAGGAGTGGCGCGCGGAACAGGCAGAGAACCCCACCGTCGAGTCCTTTTCTCTCTGGATTAATGATGCAGTTCTAGCACTGATGCGCCCTGGACAGAAAATAAGAGCCGATATCCTAGAGACAAAGCAAGGGATTAGGATTCTAGGAAAGATTTCTGATGTTTATCCTAGCTACTACGTTTTCCTCCCGCAAAACTTGATGGTGGGATGGAAGCAGCCAGTGGAGAACCCAAGGCCTGCTCCTACCACGAAAGACATCAAACAGTGGATGGCTTTTGGGGATGAGGGTGATATTGAGGGGGAAGAGAAGGAGGTTGAGAGCTAGATCAAATATCTTCCTGGCGCCTTTTCTTGCCATCGAGAGTCTAGATTCCAGAAGAACCATGGAAGGTCAATCTCGACATCGTTATCTAGATACCCGTTTGCTGGATCAAACAATCAAAGCAATTAAACTGTAACGTAGTTTTATGAATTGGCGAGACAGTGACCAGAAGATCTTATCCTGGACAACAACACCAAATACGTATATCGAGACAAATCCAGACCAGGATAAACGAGCATAGGTGTAAGACATCGTATACGGGGTGCTGTGCGTTGTAATATTCTTTATACACAGCCACTATGCTAAGGCATGTGACCAGTCGCTAAGTCGGGGCGGTTTTATATGGCGGCATCTCCTTAGGACGCACCTGCCCCGATACTTAGAGAACTTTGACACGGGATGAGGGGGAGAGAGGGACGGTGTTTTCGTCTTCTTCTTCTTCGCCTTCTTCTTCCTCTCGGACTGGATACTAAATATAACGACAATTTTTTTGACTCTTTTTACTACCGAGGGCTACCCATGTTACTCCCGTCACGCGTTGTATCCGGCGTCTGCGGCAAGTACGCACGGCAAATCCACCGCCACCGCCACGGCGTCTTGGCCTGGGGCTTGTGGCTAGGACTCGTAGCCGCAGCCGTAGCCGTGGCCCCCGTCTCGGACGAGACGCAACGGACGGTGAAATCTGGATAATTGTCGTGGGGCTTGTTTTTGGGCGGAGCGGTTATGGTTATTCTGAAGATTAGGAACGGTGCATATGATACGAGACGTGCAGTACATAGTTGCGAAAGCTAACGGCATGCCTACTGTACAAACTACATGCCGCACACTCCGCATCCATACCCTGCAAGTCCATCTAGATGAGACGTCATGAAGCTGAGTAGCTATCGCCGCAGCCACGAGAAAGACAAAGAGAAACGGTAAGCGAGGAAT
Organism: Zalerion maritima; assembly: GCA_022664585.2. NCBI lineage: Eukaryota > Fungi > Ascomycota > Sordariomycetes > Lulworthiales > Lulworthiaceae > Zalerion > Zalerion maritima. The sequence goes on from JAKWBI020000045.1 coordinate 25,505, forward strand.
AGACCTCGTTTGATATTTCTTGTCATGCTACATGGCGGTCTGTGAACTCAAAAGCCGGTAAACCTCCCCCGTCCATCCTGTTCGTTGCTCGAAAGACGCGAATAATCAAAATATAATCTGTACTCCATAAAAGAATGCTGATCCGCCCAACTCTGATCACCAGACCTTATCAAAACCTTCCTACGCCATCCCAAGCCGAACCCAGCCTAGCCTCCTGGGCAATATCCTTCCAAATTCCAATCGTGTTCGTTCGTCATCGTGTATGGCTTTGCCTGTCTTCTTCTGCCTTGTGTTTCCGTGGACCAGTAGTGCGGTAGGGCATAGGTTGCTAGAATACTAAAGCATCCAAAGCCTACCGCAGACTCTCCAAAACCACGCACTTAGCCATAAGCGCCCGGCAAGTTCCACACCCCCCGTCCATCCTTTCCTATGGGGTGCCGCCATCCTCCAGCATCAGCATCAGCACCAGCACTAGCGCCAGCACTTAAACTCTCTCCGCCTTCCTTCCATGTACACGATCTAATCCCTGGTCTGAATCTTGTTATCACCCACGGCCTCAGCATAACTAGGCGGTACGCTTCCGTCATCGGGAGCACCACCTCCGGAGCTCGGCCCCGCGACACCCTCCTGCTGCGGCGGGGGAGCCTGCCCGTGCCCACTTCCCTGCCCTTGCGTGCCGTAGCCGGAGACATTCTGCTGGGGCTGGGGCTTCGGCTGACCAGCAATGGCATTGTAAGGATGGTTCTGGCCGTGCGCTTGCTCGTACCTGGTCCCGTCGTCGCGGACCAATACGTAGGCCACACGGCTGTCATTATTGGTGTTGCCGTGGGCACGACCGGATGCGCGCTCCGCGTCTGGCACGGGCTCGTATTCCCATGCTGGATCGGGATATTTGGCTATGATGTACCAGGAGTGGAGGAGGCCGGGGAGCTAGGTTGAGAGGAAGGGGGTTAGCTTGTCGTTTCTTTCCTTTAGATGGCTGGGGCGGAGGGAAGAAAGGTATTGACGGGGAGACTGAGCGGGCATGTAAATGATGGCACAGGGGGAAGGGGGAAAGACTCACGAATCCTAGCATGCAGAGAAGGATGTTGATGAGGCTGTCGGCGGAGCAGATGCCGCATTTTACCCAGACTATAGGCGATGTGGATTTTTAGTATGTAGCTCTGAATGTTCATGATAGTGGTCCACATCTAATTATGCCATTTGGTCATGTAGCACGACACACATGGCGGAAAGCGGCGTTTGGGGGAGCGGTTATGTAGGAACGCACCAGGCAAAGGCGGGAATATCAGCGCCAGGACGCCGAGAAAAATGTCTGTCGAACACATCGTTATTGGTTTAACAGTGTCGGCTGCAACGAGTTCTCCTCGATCAGTCACTTCCTGCGGCTTGCTTCCGAAGCTGCCGGCTCGCGCTCGTCGTGATAGCTACAACAGTCGACCGTGATGTGGTGTCTGGGCTGATGTGGTGGCCGTAGAGGAAAATATCCGTGAATGGGGGACTGCGTATTGATCCCTGGTGGTGGTCGATATTTGTCGAGAACGGAGTTCGTTGGTTGTGTGCGTGGGGAGAATCGTTGATGGAAAACTGGTGCCTGGCCTCCCGCGTGACGTGACGGAGGGAGCTGCGGCTGGAAGGCGTCACTGTTGCAGTTGCAGCAGGTGGCGGGCTGCTAGTGGTGGCGAAGCTGAATTGCGTAATGGGGTGTTATGCCGGGACCACAATGCGAGCAGCGGGCTGGCGATGCAGTGGCTTGTGCGAGGTAGTTTGGCGGTCGGCGTATCCTCGGGATGCGGCAAGGAGCCTCCGAGTCGGCGCTTCAAGTTGTCTCGATATGCAAGTTGAAATACTTTGCCATGTGATCATGATATGGTAGTATTTGCTGCGGAGGAATAAAACAACATGATTACTTTTTTATTTCCTCTCGCGGGAAGTTCCACCAGCACCTGCAGCAGCGTATAATTCGGAACAAAATTTGCTGCTCTTTGTGGGGTCTTCGCTGCAGTTTGACACGGGGTATTTTATTGTCTAGGCATATTCTTTTGCTGGCTAAGACAAGCCTATACCTAAACATTGAAATTATGTGATATGCAAGTATTGTGGTATCTCGCAGCTAAGGAAAGCTATATGGATAAAAGAAAAGCGTCGCATGTTTAACCAAGGGCCTCCGTCCCTCAAAAAAGCAAACCAAAGAGGGCCATATATCCCACAAGTTTCCGAACCTTTTAAATAACCAGTCGCCCTAATGCCCTTAACACACATCCACCGTGCCCCTGAATTCATTCCTACCCATACCTACCAGTCCCTTAATAGCCTGGACTTAGGCTTCGTCCTAATCAATATCCGTCACATACCCAATCTGTCTCCTGACGGGTCCGCTCCCCGCCATCCCACCGTTTTGCAGCTGGCCGGCCAACTTCTGCTGACTCTCGATAAGTCGTTTCTGTTCCGAGATGCGTCCCTTGACCCTCTCGTCTGCTCTCTTATCAATCCTCTCCATATCCTCCCGCTCCGCCATTCTGATAGCCCTTAGCTTCCTCTCCTGGTCCAGCCTCGTATCACCCTCCCTGACATCCCACTCGAGCATCTTCCTTCTTCTACCTTCCTCGGCATGCCTCTCCGCATCGGCCCTCGCAACGCTCGCCTCCAGCAGTCTAGATTCGTGACTCAGCGCTGCCTCCCTTCTCGCCCTTTCCCTCGCCAAATCCCCGGCAAACACCTCGTCCTGGATTCTGGCCCTTTCTCGCACACCTTCAATCTCCTGCCTCCTCCTTTGTGCCATCCTGGAATCCTCCACGTCTGCCTGCTGGGTCCACACCTGTTGCTGAACCATCGCGAGCTCCTTGGTCCTCCTAATACCGAGGCGATGATCTTCCTCCGCATCTGCAATCCTAGCCAGCCTCGCCCGGCGCTCTTTCTCTTCTCTCTCGACCTCAGCCGGCAGCCCCATTGTGTCTGGGGGCTGGGGTCCTCCACTGTGAGCGTAAAACACGTCATGCGCCCGGTTGTTCTTCAAAAGCTGAACCAGCTCATCTCGGTACCTGTTCTTCGAGTTCAAGCGTAGTATGTACTGTGTGGGACTGTATATATAGGTATCATCCTTGTACTGGTGACTTGGACTGTTGACATACTTCCATATTCCGCACTTAAGGACTATCTTTGTTATGGGCACCGGGTCCTTGGAATGGAGCGCCAGGAGAAGCACGCTGAGTCCCTGACTCTTGATGCTTGGGTCACTGCCGGACTTTAGGAGCAGTAGGATAACCCTCTCAAGAATCTTCTCCCTATCCGGCGCGATACCCTCGCCGTCCCCGGCATGAAGAACCAGCTCGGCTAGTGCTGAGCGGCCCTGGTGAAGCGTGCTTGGGAAGTCAGGTTCGTGTCCGGCATCGAGGAGAAGCTCTATGGTGTCGTAGTCAAGGCGAGCTGCAGCAGTGTGGAGGCTGCCATCGTTAATGGCGGGATTCATCTGAAGAAGCATGCGCATGATGCTCTTTCCAACATCGCCCCCAATAGCGCTGGCCAGGGTGAGTGGTGTGTTGCCGCGGACGTCCTGCGCAGTTGCATCGGCGCCCGTGATTAGGAGCTCCTTGGCTATCTCGTACCGTGAGTGAAAGACGGCGGCCATCAGGGGGGTAGTGTGCGTTTCCTTGGCAGTGAAGTTGGGGTTGGCTCGCTTTTCGATCAGCGTGGCAAGCACGCTGTTGCTGACCTTCTTTTGAGGTTGAAGAAGTGCCCATAAAAGAAGCGATACCTCTTCTTCCTTGTCGATTTCCTTGTCAATGGTATACGGCATCGCTTGGTCATGGTAGTAACCGGCGTCTAGTAGGGCGTCCAGGATTTTGGTCGATCTGGGGTACATGGATAATGCTTGAAACAAGACTGGGTGCTGACCATCGTGGAGGGTTATGACGTCCAGCTCCTGTCCCTCAACATGATAATCGGTGAAGAGTTCGATAAGATCAAGAGCATCACTCTCGTCGAGTTCGAGGGCAAAGATAAAGTGCATGGCAATCGAAATTGACTCTGTGCTCGGATTACCCTTGAGAAGGCTCCGGATCAAGTCCGCGTCTGCTCTCGTGGCGGCTTTCTGAAGAGCCAGCCCGTTTTCATAGTCCACGTCAACCCCAGAGTCCATGAACACATCGATGAAACTAGCTGCCAGTGTCTCTGTTCCAGGACCAATGATATCAATGACCGTGACTAGAGCAGCCGCAGGCCCGTTCCCTTTGGCTCCCTTTTGAAGTAAGGTGCGGGCCACATCCAACCCTTCCCGACTGAACCACGATTCGACCGCATCGGTAGTGAATGCTCCTTCGAATATCCATGAGATGTTCTGCGGCGGGATATCCAGCTTCATGAACATGTCCAAAACTCCTGGAAGCAACCTCTTCGTAGCATCAACAAAAGACTGGCATCCGTTCGTGAGAGGAGAGGCGCCGTTGCGCAGGAAGAGGTCGATCAACTTATCGTCGGGTACGTTCTCGTTGACAAGGTTGTTAAGTGCTACATGTATATCTGTACTGACTGGAAGCCCGGCCTGGAATACCCAGTCGGTTATGGTGTATCTGGTGTCGCGGTCCGTCAACTTGAGACTTGCTTTGAGAGCGCGTGTCAGGGTATCGGGGTTCGGCTTGCCCTGTTTGCCTCCCACCTTGCGAATGCCCAAGAGCAGCTCGAGAGTTGGTAAATATCCGTGCCTAGTTGAAGACCACACGGCCTCTCCAGAGTTATAATTAACATCGGCTCCGTAATAAAGAAGAAGTTTAACAAGGCCAAGACCCTTCTCAACGAATCTGGCAGAGGACACAAGCTGGGCATTTACAACATCGCCCGTAACTTTTCTCTCGAGGAGCAGCTTGAACACAGCCTGCCGTTTCTTTAAGTCGCTCATTTCTGTCGCTGCCTGAAACCCGTTGATAAGCGTTGCCTTCTTGGCCCTGGTGCGGCCCCCGAGTAGCACCTTGAGGACTTCCGCCGCTCCCGCCCTGCAAGATGCTATAATTGCCTCGCCGTCCTTGTAGTCGACGTCGGCTCCGCCGTGAAGGAGAATGCCAGAAAGCTCAAGGTCCCCCTGCGAGGCAGCGGCGATAAGGGCATCTGAAATAACCACACCTTCGACGCCGGCTTTTAACAACAGCTGACATATTTGGGACCTTCTTTCCCTGTTCATGCAGATACTCGCAGTAACGAAATTAGCGTTTAGCGTATCCTTTGTAAAAGTGGCCTTGGCCAAGATCATGTCCACTGCATCAACGTTCTGAGCTTGAATAGACGTAGATAATGCATCGCCGTTGCTCATTTCCGCCTTGGCAATGAGCGTCTTGAGTAGGCTGACGTCGTCTGGGTAGGTTTTGACTGCGTACACAAGGGCTTCGTTCGCATTGTGCGCCGGTGCTCCTTCTCTTAGCAGACGCTGCGTGAACACTAGTCTATCCATGGGGTCGCCAATCATCATGGCGCGTGGAAGGGCGTGTCCCGAGCTTAACGGTGTCGGCTTGACACTGGATGCGGTGAATATCATGTTGACTAGGTGCTGGTCGGTACATCTGACAGCCTCCTGGAGGACAGCAGCGTTCTGCATGTTGACGTTGGCCCCAGCAGCCAGCAGAGCTTTGACGAGACCCAATGATCTTGTGCCGCCTGGAAGCTTAAGGGCGGTGTTGACTTCGTGGATGAGAAGATCCGAAATGGCGTTTCGGGGCGTATTGGGAGGGTAGCGTGAGAGGATACACTCAAGCTTGGTGGCTTTGGCGGGACTGGTCGGAATGGAAGTAAAGGACCTGACAGCTCTCGCGAGAGTATCATTGCTGGGAGTTCCGTTGCGGAGCACCATATCGAGAATCGCAGGGTTGTGGGACTGAATAGCGTATGCAACTGGAATGCCTCCGTTGTGGTTGATATCTGCCTTGCCTTGCTTCAGCAAGAGGGATATGAGGTGTTCATATGGCGGATGTTCCTGCAGAGCCTTCACCAGGGCATCCGACACGAGGGCTGTCGCAGAGGAGGCGCCGGCATTGAGCAGGAGCTTCGCGATTTGAAGTCGCACCTCTGGCGTGTTTATTTCCATTGCCATTGGCAGGGCATTTGCGATAGCTTGCGAGGATGGCGACTTGTCTAGAAGCGCTTGTAGAAGATTCACATCCTGAAGAGACACAGCCGTCGTGATGTAGGATCCGTTGTTGAAGTTGATGTCTGGCTTGCGAGCGAGGAATAGAGAGACCAGATGCTCGTCTCTATCCGGACTGGGGATCTCTATAGCCTTTTGTAGGGCTTCGCTGACCGCCATACCCCTCAAACCCGCAGACAGGAAAGCTTCGGTGAGGGCGTATTTCACTTCTGGCTGGCGCGTCTTTTGAGTTTCGGGAAACACTGCTGCCATGGTCTCGCTGGACGGCTTGGAACTCAACATGAGCTTCACCATGGGCGCGTTGGTCTGGTTGACAGCAATCAACAGGGCGTGTCCGGCCTTGTAATCTACCGTCGCTACATCGTGGCGAGCAAATATCATGCTCTGGGAGGCGTTGGTTGACACGGGGCTCCCGACTGGTGTGCCGCCTCCTGGGAAGATGGGGCTCAACAGGAGGCTGGCAGTGTCCATGTCTCCAGAATCAGCCGCATCGATCAGAGCATCATGAAGACACTTCCCTGTTGCGCCTCTCCTCAAAAGGAGGTCCAACATGATCCGTCTGCTTTCGGGATCGATCGTCCTTGGGATCAAATCGACGCACTCACTTGCCAGAAGAGGACTTAGTGGGGACTTCGACGACAGAAGAAGATGGACAATGTCCACCCTTCCCCTTTTTACCGAGTTCCTCAGCGCAAATGCATCTTGGTACTCGATAGACGCCCGGAACGCAAGGAGCAGCTGGACCATCTGGAAGAACTCGGCCTTGCAAGCCTGCACAAGAGAGTTTGCCACTTCGTCACCGCCGGCGCCGGCTAGGAGCAGCATCTTAGCCATCTCCAGCTTTTCGGCCGGGTTGATGGTTTGGTGGGAAAAGAGATGTAGAAAGGCCTCGTTGATTCCAGGTTGGACGGGTGGTTTTGGACTGGCGATTATTGCCAGAGTCATGTCAGGCCTTGTGAGGCCTATCGCCGCTTTCAGCCCAGCAGCGTTGTCCATGTTTGCGTCCGCGCCCCCCTGGATGAGTGCTCTGACCGTCGGCAGACATCCAGCCATTGCCGCATCAATCACCCCCCTACTCAACCAGTCGAAGCCCGGCCTACCCGTCGAGTTCAGTATCATTGCCACCAGTCGATCCTGTCCCCCAGTTGCGCAGGCATGTCGGAATGCGGTTTGTCCCTCGCTGGTTCCCACGGCTCGGGCCCCGTACCGGAGCAGCAGCTCGACAATGTGCATGTTTCCATTTCGGATGGCGACAGGTAGTGAGTTGTCCAAGCTCGCCTGGTCGGCATGCGGCAGGAGCACCTGAACCATTTCGGTTTGGGCATTCTCGACTGCCTTGAACAGGATGATTTGGTTTCTCTGGGGAACGCTATCCGTGCTCTTTCTCCGGTTGAGAATCCCAGATTTCGACTTTTGTGCGTTGACGTTGCCCCCAGTATGCTCCAACTTATCGATGAGAGCCTCAGCAACGCCTGCCTGTCCACCATTCGAGACGTGGGTGGTGAGGGCGGCGTAAATCTCCCTGGATTCCCATGCCTTCTTTTTTGGGATGAATGCTTTCCTGAAGGACCCCGAATGCTGGCTTTCGACAGCCTGCCTCTGGCGCTTGAGAATATCCTCCGCTACCGAGTCGTCCTGGGGAGATCTGAAGGTGGGTGGCTGCTCAGGCCGTACGAGGAGAGGTGTGATGGGAAGTGGGGAGAAGCCATATTTCTGGATGAACCTGTCAAACCCCCTATCTTCCCTTTCCCGCCATGTGGGACTGTCCATGGCACTTGGCTTTGAAGAACCAGGAAACGAGTGCAGCGGCAAGGCCCCGGGCTGCCGCGAACCGTGGAAAAACGAATGTGGTGATGGGGGGAGCAAGGGATGTTTTGTCTCTTGGAAAAATGACTGTCCCAAGACAACGTTATAGAGTTCCGATTAGGGATGATGGGACATGAGAGCATGGAAACGTCAGAATGGATGGGGGGATTGAATGGCAGGGTGAAGTAGTACAGTAGGTAGGTAGCTCGGAGGCTGGGGGTGTGCCAGTTCCAGTTCCAGTTCCAGTCCCACGTTTAATGGATGATGATTAGGTGATGGTGCGGTGGCTATGCACAGCCTTTCCGCGGCGAGCCGCCCGCGCCGCATGAAACGATTGCGTGGAATGCACCAAAGAAGAGCCTTGCCAAGACCAAAACGTCCGAGAAGAATAAGGTGGAAATTCGGATGAGAAGAAAAAAAATTACTTGGTATAGGAGATCCGGAAACAGGGGATGGCCAAATAGGTAGATAGAAGGAAGTAGCGACGGATGGTTCTTTTACGGACGTAGACCAAGGTGAACAAGGAAAGAGAAACCGCCGCTGCTGCCGTGGTTGGGTTGCGATGGTGGGCGGCGGCTGGTTTTTTGACACACTGAAGGATGCATCCTTCCTTCCATGACTGTGTCCTTCTTACCTAGTGAAAGCACCCGGATGGATGCTCTTATGGTACACGTCCTCATTCAAAGTCACATAGCTTTAGAGTTGCAGATACTCAGGCTGGCAACATTGACTCCAGGTTCGGTTAGAACTGTCATCCATTCCTCATCCCGAAAAAGGACCATTAATCTGCTTGGAGCAATCTAATCTACATAAGTGCTCTTTTATTGACGCCGGGCGGCCTGTTGGACGACGTGACACTGGGCGGCTTGCCTCTGGCCATGGAATCTGGAAGCGCTTCGCTGACCTGGGCTTTTTCTGGTCTTTCTGGATGGAAATAATTGGACTAGGCCTTCCCAGCGAAGCCTGCAGCGCAGCATGCTGCAATCTGAGTGATGGTGGGGTCGGAGAGCAATGGACGCGTCCCCTTCCCGAGCCCCTTGCTGTCATGCCGCAGCCGGTCCAGATGAACAAACTACGGGCTCGATACTCGGAATGACAGCTTGTTATGTTCCTTCACACTTACTTTCTTTACACTTACTAACTACTAACTGGCCTATCTATCCATCTAGCTGTTTCTCGTACCCACTGCCCTCAAAAACACACGACACCCCAGGGATCCCATGCCTATGTAAAATGCTGCGGCTCTGCTATCTACATAGCCACCAACCTGGGCCCTTCTGTGATCGGACCTCTCGATCGTATTGATTCTAGGACACTCGGGTTGGATGTGCGGGTGTGGGCTATGGCTACCTACTGTACATATGTACACAGGTACTTGCATCATACTTGGTCTCCTCCAATTATCTTTATTCCCACCGCAACCCCCCGAGGGCCCCACTGCTCACTGCCGAAAAGAGAAAAGTTCCTAGAATTGGCTAGGATGGAACTCTTTTAACCAAACACCCAACGTATGACGTCCACCGACAGCAACAATATGCGCCAACGTTTTCGTTAGAAAGACGAAGTTGGGTCAGTATTCAGTGGCACAACGCATGTTTTGGGCAGCCAAGCGCCAGGCAACTCGACTCGAAGATAAAGCGTATTGCCTTCTCGGCGTTCTGGGTGTGTGCATGGCTCTGGTTTGCGTCGAAGGACAGCATGATTTTGTCCAACTGCAAGAGGAAATAATCAAGAGATACGGTGATCAGTCCATCTTGGCCTGGGCAATGTACCCGCCTCAAGAATTCAGGTTGGGCTGGGCTTCTCATCCGAGCGTCATGGCTCCTATACGTTCACAATTATATTGCAAGTCGGTTATGTGTTCCTGTATCTGGCCTGATCCGGCTACCAAGCTGTTTTACTGCCTCACTGGGCCAAAGTACACGCAGGTTGCTGTGTTTGAGGAGACGCGGGGAGAATAAACGTTTGCAATCAGACACATGGTTGGGGAGTCCAAAAAGTCGACTCGAAGTGACGGCGATAGTGGGCAACTATAAAAAACCTTTGCCACCAGCTATGTGTTCGATACAAGGCAACCGCATGGTTCGCCATGGGTTAGCATGCTACTCGGCGTGGAAAAGGAGCTGTCACTTGGTGAGGATGTTACAGTATTGCTATTTAGCGGCCCTCATCAAATGGGCGACAGCACCGCCATGTCGATATCGGCATCGACCAGGAAGCGCCCATTTGGATAAAGTGGAAGTGAAAAAGGCAAATCGCATGACCTACGTCTATAGTGGTGGTACACACGCGAGGCCCTAGACTCTTTTTCCCGACAGTCTGCAAACTTGGAGGGACGTAACGGTCGTTCGTTGATGGAACTTCGCGACGCGCCTCAATCCCAGCACCCTCAAAAGGAACACGGAATTTTGGGAAGGCAGCCTTAACATGACCCAGGAGGCGATACGAGGATTGCTCTTCAAACGGTGGAGGAAACACGCACCCGACCTGACACTATCGATTTCGACGAACTAGGCTATCTGAGCTGCGAGAACCCTCCAGGCAAGTCCTTCGATGTATCCCAACGGTTCGGTTGTTCAAGGGGGGGGGGCTTGTAATATCCGAAGGGATTTAATGATTCGTCCAGCTCACCGAAAAAAGCGATGCGGCGGCGCACACACGGTCGGATTCAGCAATATCCGAGATAGGTGCTACGGAAACGGGAACGGGAACGGGGAACGTCTCAAAATACCGCCGAGGGGGATATTGACGGCAAAGATGTAGATGAAGCTCTCGACGTTATTGATGATGCCCAGCACAATCATGTCGTCGAGGAGAAAGATGGCGGATGCCGAGGACTGATCTTGTTATCGATAGCGCAGCTCTGAGCTGGCGGCTAGGAACGAGGGGGCTGGCTACGGGCTTTGTTGCTGCCTCAGCTGCCTCAGCTCCTCCTCAACTCCCTCAACTCCCTCATCGCTCTGCTACTTACTCCATCAAAGCAGCTGAAGCAACTGATTGCCTACCTACCTACCACAAACAATCCTCCTCACGGTCTGACGCCCGGTCTATCGACCAAGCGCATCGGTTACGTTACCATAATGCGTTTCCAAAACACCCTCGGGCTCCTGGCCCTCCTCTCGTCCAGGGTAGCCATCGCCTCGCCGTCACCATCCCCTCCCCTACTCCAACAGCAGCAGCAGAAACCTCTCCGCCCCACCAGCGATGGCGACGACGAAAACGACACGCCCCTTCCCCTCCTGATTTGGCACGGCCTGGGGGACTCCTTCTCGGCGCCCGGCATCCGCTCCGTCGGGGAGCTAGCCGAGGAAGTGAACCCCGGAACGCTGGTTTACTACGTGCGCATTGGCGAGGACGCCAACAGCGACCGCTCTGCGACGTGGTTCGGGAACGTGACGCAGCAGATGGAGAAAGTCTGCGAGGAGATCAACGCACATCCGATTTTGAGCACTGCGCCCGCGCTGGATGCGCTGGGGTTCTCGCAGGGGGGGCAGTTCTTGAGGGGATTGGGACAGATGTGCGAGGGGGTGCAACTTCGCAGCCTCCTCACCTTCGGAAGCCAGCACAACGGCATAACCGAGTTCAAGGCCTGCGGGGGCACGGATTGGCTTTGCAAGAGCGCCATGGCGCTGCTGCATGGATCTACCTGGAGTTCCTGGGTCCAGGGGCGGCTGGTGCCGGCGCAGTATTTCAGGGATCCCGCGACGGAGGAGACGTATGAGAATTACCTCGAATACTCCAACTTCCTCGCCGATATCAACAACGAGAGGGAAGAGAAGAATGCAGAGTATAAGAAGAAGATTGGGGGGATGAGCAATTTTGTCATGTACATGTTCGAGGAGGATACGGTTGCTATTCCGAAAGAAACGAGCTGGTTCGAGGAGGTCAATGGGACGGAGAGCGTGCCCCTTAGGGCTAGGAAGCTGTATACCGAGGATTGGCTGGGGCTGAGGGAGCTAGATAGAAAGGGGGGCGTCAAGTTTAGGAAGGCCAAGGGGGATCATATGCAGCTTGACGACGAGCTGCTCAGGGAGGCATTTGGCGAGTTTTTTGGGCCGATGGGGAAGAAATTTGCTGTCGAGGATGGGGAGGAGACGATTGATGAGCTGTAAGGAGGAGGGAAAATGAGGGCCTGGGTGGATGAGATAATGGACTCGAGCCTTGAGATTGTATGATACGGACAGGTCTCGTCACGATAGGGTATTTCTTTATTGTACGCCATTACACTCAAACCAGAAAGCAAGATACTAACCATCGTCACCAACACAAAAACAACACCCGTGTAGAAAAAATTGTTTTTTTTCCTCGCAAGAACGCCGCAAACCTCCATGTTCAGATGCAGCTTGGACCTTTCCCTCGGGTCGGCCTCGTGAACTATTTTCTTTTTTAGCTTGCTATCCTCTAATCCATCGCCTTCCTCGCCGCCGCCTTGTCCTTGCTCAGCTTTGCCTTCCTGGAGGCGACGAGCTTGTCGACTTTGGCCTTGTTGGCCTTGTCCTTCTTCGCCTTCTTCCTCTTGGGCTGCTCGTCCTCTTCCTGTTCATCCTCCTCCTCGCCCTCGGCATCAGCAGGAGCACCCCTCTTCTCGAGGGCGAGGGCCTTGCGCTTTTTCTTGGTGTTCGCTTTTTCCTTCTTCTTTCCTCCTCCTTCAGCCTCCTCCAGAAGCTTCTGGCCGTCCTCCTCGTCCTCCTCGTCCTTGGCCAGAGGGGTGGCCACCACGGCATCTTCCCCGGTCCAGAGGTGGTCTGATAGCCAGATTGGAAGAGACGTTGTTTCGGGTCCTTTTAGGTAGATGGCGCGGACGTTTGCCCACTGCCTCGGAACGTATTTCGAGACCAGGGCCTTGGCGACGGCGTCTGCGTTGGAGGAGATGTGGGCAGGATCCCAGGATGCGTAGCCGACGCGAACGGAGGTGTTTTGGCTTGCGGACAGGTGGACGGTGGCGCAGGACAGGGCCTTGGTGACTTCCCTTGCGATGGCGCCGGGGTGGGAGATCCGGATCGACAGGGCGGAGGCGTCGGAGGTTTGGATTTGTTTCCGCAGGCCGGTTCCCTTCGCTGCGCCTTTGGAGGAGTTTTTGGTCTTGGAGGAACCCGAGCGGGGAGAGATGGAGATGGGGATGGGGCGCTTCGTAGTGTTTGCGTAGAAGGTCTTTCCCAGAACCTTGGGTAGACGGTTTATAATCCTGTCGTCGGCGAGGAAGATGTCGTGCGAGGAGTGCAGCTGGCGCTGGGCTTCAAACGTGCGGAATTTTTTCTTGAGATGGGTGTAGTCTACCACGCGCCCGACCAAGGGGCGCAGCTCCGAGGGGAAAGAAGAGGAGGAGACGAGGTCTTTGTACGCGCGCTGAGGGTCGGCAACTATGAGGCATATTGTCGATGTGGTGCTTGGGGTGATTAGAGGGTGGGGGAGGGGAATTTTCCCCGGCTTGAGCTTGTTGGTGTCGGCGATGAAGGTTTTAGTTGTTATGGCTAGGATTATGGGAGTTTCGGACAAGAGGGAGGCGCCTCGTTCTTCGGAGGGTTCGTCGAGGGGGTTGAGTTTCGAAGATTGCGCAGCTTTTTCGGTGGCGGCGGATTTCATGTGCTTGATCAGGGCTTTGGCGGCTTTGAGGGATTGGTCTGGGTTGACCATGGTGGCGGCGGAGGAGGCCTCCTCGGCGGGAACCGGAGCAACGGCTTTGGATTCGGATTTGGATGCCATGGTTGCAGGTTGATGGCGGTGTGGTTTGGTGATGATGATGTCGGGAATTGAGGGCGTGCTCTGGAAGGTGTTGATTCTTCCTGCATTCTTTGTTTCCCAGAGGCAAGGGAGAAAAAATGAAAATAAATTGGGCGGTCAATTTTTTTCTGCCGTGAATATCCGGGCGGTGAGGCGATGGATGGCCTATGGCTGGTGAACCGTGACTAAGCGGTGTAGATGATGCTCAATCTTGTTCCGCATAAAATGTTTAAAATTTGGGGGTGCTAGCATGATCGGTCTCGAACAACACAATAGCTTCAACTTGCCTTCAACAGTACGCATATTATCAAATATATTTCTCCTCAACTGCTTCATCCTTCCTAGCCCGTTCTTAATTATCGTTGGCCAGCTAAGGCTCGGGCTCCTACTCTGTCCAGGTAAGTTGCTGGCTTCGATGATTCGTATCCCAACCAATAGTAATAATACTAATAGTAATATGGGACTAGGAGATTGATTTGCCTGCATATAGTCTGGACTGCCCACCGAAGTATGAAGGCTACAGTATGAATGGTAATTCCAAATATTGCTTCCACCCCAATTATCCACGTAGTGTTACATCTAAATGCCCACGTGGGGATCCATGGTTTGGACCTTAGGAAGTTGTCCCAACCCGGTATCGGTTGATGCAGTCCGGCGAGCTTCCGCAGCTGTGGGGGCTCCGAGGCGCGGGGCTCGGATCCCCGTGGATGTGTAATCAAGCTCCCATCCCCCCAGCATTTGATCCGACGACATAACCCAGTCCATGCATCTGGTCTGCATCTGAATGGCTCAGAAGTGTCCGCTTCGATATTTCACCCGTCCATCATCATCCTTCACAGCGGTTTCCCAGCGTCTTCGTCGCAAATACACAACAAAAATGTCTACGGAGAGTACTGCACGCTCCTTCTTCGCCCAGCACAGCTTTGCCGTTGTGGGGGCTAGTTCGAATCCCGCCAAGTATGGGTACAAGAGTATGTTATTTTTTTGCTTTCCTTCTACTTCATTTTTTGATCAATTGTCGAGCAATACTACTTAGCTCGGCATGTGTACATACTACTTACTCTGTGTACTTTCTTCTAACCGCCTCCGAATTCATCATCAGTATTCGCATGGTACACCAACCACGCCCTCCCCGTCGTGCCCATCAACCCAGGGAGTCCCACCATCGCTGTCGAGGGAGCTGAGTACGACACCAAGCCTTCTCTCTCCGCGCTCCAAGACCCGAAGAATACGGGTGTTAGTATCATCACGCCGCCGAAGGTTACTATGAAATTGTTGAAGGAGGCGAGGGAGTTGGGGATTCCTGCTGTTTGGATGCAGCCGGGAAGTTTTGATGATGAGGTTGAGAGTTGGGCAAGAGGGGAAGGAGGATTTGGGAGTGTGGTTGCTGGGGACGGGGGGATGGGTGGAGAGGGTTGGTGCGTCCTTGTTGACGGGGAGAAGGCGCTCAGGGGGCTAGGGAAGTTGTGAGGGATGAACTTGTAGGGGGATGATGAGTCGATTACTCCTTGTATTCACGAGGGTCATTCTTGAGGAGTCTTGATACGTTCCCACCGACAGCGAGTCTATACTAGGTATCCAGGTATGCACTGTACTGCCTGTGCCTGATTCACTGCTCGTTGTCTTTACGGCTTGGCATCTCCGTTTGGTAGTATGTTCTAGCTTTAGTTAATGAATGTTGTCTATGTTTGGAACCATCGAGTTGAATCCAGAACTGGTAACCAAGGGCGGAGTGTGGCTCGCCTGCAAGCCGCCCCAAAGCTAAGCCACCGAGAAATGCAGGCTCACGCATATCCACGATTTAGCGAGGGACTCAGCGTAGCCCGACCATATGTAGAAAACAGGGTCGAGTTTATAAATCTCGTGTTTCCGGTTTTCCTCGCTGTCTGTAATCCATCGTTACGAGGTTCATTTTCCGCCGCCGCATGGGAGCCTCTCCTCAACGCTGCGAGGGATTATCCAAAGTGGGTCTTTAATAGGACCACACTCGACCAATCGACTGACTATCTGAAAGACCATGAAGTGCTGTGGCAGACCATCTGGTGGGCTTTGTTCCCTCACGTACGAAATTAACCATCGAATCGAGAACGAGCCCGCAATACCTCATAAAGATACACCGGATAACACCAGCGAGCTTGGATCCAAGTTCCTGTACACATCCGAAGTCACCTTGAGTCGGGGCTTGCTCGATGTTTTCGTATGAGATAGATAGCTGGGACGGGACGAGAGAGCAGAAAGAAGGGTTAGATGGTTCTATGTAATCTCGTGTGGCGTTTAATCTATTTAATAACCTTGCTCACACTTCCATTTTGATGTGCTTCCTAGCTAGTTGTACAAACGAGCCCCAGACCAGGTCCACCTCCACCTCGGCCCTGGCTTCGGGGTCCAGGGACTTCCACTCTGGCTCGGCGGCCGCCATGTCGTCCATTATCCAGTCGACCATGTCGCCCTCCTCGTTGCCCTCCGCACGGGACTGGCGGGATGCCTCCGGGGTTACTTCTTTCCACTTGGCGAAGGCGCTGTAGGTGCGCAGGTAGGCCTCGAGGCCGCCGAGGGTGGTCTTTTGCTGCATCCACGTTTGGGGTAAGGTCAGCCACCGGGCCTTGGTGTCTCGGAGCGTGAAGAGCTTCTCCGAGGGGTCTTGGGGCAGTAAGTCGCCTTCGATTTTCCCTTTGCGACGGCTCCCGTCGGCTGGAAGACCCGGGTCCGGGTCGAAGCTGCCGCGCCAGTACTTCCAGTAGTCGCGACCCAGCTGGGGCATGATCAGCTCCCGGAGCCTGGAGCGGCCGGGCTGGTCCCAGTGGGATCCCATTCCACGCGGGTTCGAGTAAGTCCAGGAACGGAGTGCGGAGGAGGGGCCGGGGCGGGAGACGATTACAGGGTCCTTGTAGCTCCACGTGGCAAAGGTGCCGCCATCAGCGATGACGCGGGCGACCGAATCCTCGAAGGCGGGCGAGTTGAGCCAGTGGAAGCACTGGGCGCAGGTCACAAGGGACGGGCGGTGGGGCTCCGTCTTGTCCGCACCGGGGCCCTGGTAGCCGGTGGGGTCGGGGGAGAGTCCGGGGATAGAATCAAGGAAATCAGCGCTGTGCTGGAGGAACTCAATCGGCTTGCCGCTGCTGGTCGTCACTTCCGACGACAGGTCCCGGGCCGTTGATAGCATGGGCTCGGACGTGTCGATTGCCACCGCGCGGGAGAAGTGCGGGGCCAGCTCGCGCACTACGGCACCAGTGCCGGTACCGACATCCAGGATGCAGTCGGGGACGCTGCCGGGATTTCTCTGGGACAGGTGGGAGAGGACGCCTTGTCGGTGGTAGGTGAGGACGGCCGAGTAGAGCGACGGGGGATATGTCGGCCGGAAGGACGCATATTTGGCAGCGTCGAAGGCCGCTTTCCCGAACATCGACATGATGGCGGATGGGAGTGTGTGGAAGGGTGTGATTGGAGAGAGACTGTAAGTTTCTGTCGGCAGCTTGGGTGAATGAGTTTTCAACCTACTATGATGTGGGGCCACCGCTGCCGTAAACCCTTGCTGACCGAGCGAGAGTGAAAGTGACCACTCACGTGACACACCATGGACAACCCTGACTATAGCAGAAGTAGCAAACCAGACACACTGCAAAGGCGAGCAAAAAGGGCATCATGTTCAGTTACAGCCAGCTGTCTCGCCACATGCATCTCTTTTAATAGCGCGAGTGCCATTATTTCTCCCCCCCAGGCTAACCCACTACGTTCTTTCTCCTCACCCACAACACCAGCAATCTTCAATCCAATACTGACAGGTACGCAACTTGACTCCTCCTCAGGAACTGCTGGCAGTAACCAACCTGCTCTACCTGCAGCTGTTGTCGAGCGCCTAGATAGTTAGTCCTTTATGCCTCCTTCTCCTAACTCATTTGGATGTATCGATACTGTTTGACTAAAGCTAATAACGGTCAGTCCAGCAATAGGTCAGCAATAACATCTTATCTTGCCTTCTTGATCTTCATTTCAATAAGGAGATTTGTTTTGCTGTTTGCAGTTCGTCTCGAATTCATTTGGATCTGCGGCCCTAACACGCATTTAAAATCGAATCAACTTACGCTCAGAGACAATAGACGAACTATTCGAGAAACACAAGCACTGACTGTCCAAGTATCCTCGCACCTTGCCGCCCCGTGAGGTTTGGGGTATGATAGCAGTCGTGATGGGCAAGTCGCACACATTATTCGACATGTTCGCAAACGATTTACTAGTTGGGGCGAGAGATCTGCTTTCACGAGACTGATTGCCCAATTGCACGGTCATCGACCGGGTGTTAACCCCGGCCAAGAAGATAGTTTTCGTTGGAATGTGGAATGGAGTCCTGGAGAGGTACGGAGGCCCCCCATATGAAAGAGAAAGCAGTCTTGCTAAAGTGTCAATGATCGCCCCATGGATTGGCAAACCCCGGGAAGAGAAGCCAAGAGAAGACGTTAGTCGTGGACTCGTGGCAAACTGTTTAGGATGACGAGCTGGTTGGGGAAGGTGATGATACTCAGGTCATATTCACCATGTATTTTAACAGTCGTCTGCGCTACACCAGCGAAACAATGCAAGGGGAAGCCAAGCACTGGCACGAGACAGAAAGATTACAGTTGGTTGCCTTTCGCCTCATGGCTTCTATTATTGCAGCCGCGCAATGATGCGTGTCATGAATTTTGAGACGTGGGTGGCAGGCGATGGCAATCCCATTTCTTCGAATTCGATGGGGATTCTTTAGCGTATTCCAGACGTCTTGCACCTCAGCACAGGGCTACAGCGCTTTCACCTTGGTTTACATCAGATTTCACAGCTCCACCCTCCTCTTTCAATATCTTGGCCACCATTCATAAAGCAGCTGCTCTTCCGGGAGCCACCACCCTCGAGCTCCAGGGGCAGAAACTTCTCGGCACCCTTGGGCCTCTTTTATATCATGAGACGTGTTCTCGGTCGGGAAATAATGGGCTGGTATGAGCTTGGCATTCTGTTGACGCATCGTGAAGCCCCGATACATGCTGCCGGGTATATATTCGCATTAGTTTCTATCAGGACTCCTCATGGTTGTCCTGGGTTTTCACCTGGAGGCAAGAATCAGAACCCAGCATACAAAAGCTTTCCCTCCCCAGCGAACCGCGCCATATCGGTATCTGCACTCTCCTTATACCTACGTTACTTTTACACACGCAGAGACCCAGATTCTTGATATGCCATCCCCACGGTGTTCTCATTCCCTATATGACACGATCAGACCTAGTGGGGTTCAAACCATGTATATTTTTACTTTCTTTACTTTTCCTTTTGTAATTCATTTTAAATTCAATGTTTTTTTTTTTTTTTTTTATGTTTTGGTCGAAGGGCCTAATGGGCGTCTTGCGGCAGCTGATATTGATCTATGATACTTTAAAAAGCCCAGTGGACAGGCGCTCGGTATCGAGAGCAAAAAAGGGGGCACATCTCCCAAACGCGACCCCTACAAATAATTGCCTCGATAACGCCGAGCAAAGAGATAAATTGCTCGTAATGGCCCTTGATGAAGTCTTGGACGGCGATGGTGACCACTAGGTTACAGGTGAAGCAGCAAAGGACGTGAACGGCAACCTCGACAACGCCGAGGCTAGGAGTCCCGCGTCCGACCAGCCCAACGTCACTGGCAGTGTGGTAAGCTATTTTATGGAGTCCACATTTGAGAACTCTGTTATTTAGCAGCCAGAAACATCCGGTCTCATTTGACAGTCACCATAGCCAAAGCTATACGGCTGATGCTACTGGCCAGGACGAGACTGGCAACGTTACTAACTATTTAATGAACAGTACTTTCAACTTTCCCATATTCATTTTGACGACTAACAGAGAATAGAACTGCTCATCATATTGGCTTTCTACCATACTAGGACCAGTGCGGTCGATAGGTTACTATGCTCGTGCATGGCTACCTTATCACAGAGGGGATCCGATACTTTTTCGACATCGAGTATAATGGCGTACTATCAAATCAATATGGAGAGAAAATTCAAAAACTTCCTTGACCGTTTGATGGTCAAGAGATAGAACATGACAGATGAAATTTCCATAGACTACAGTGAGAACCCATGTGATAAAGGGTTCTACTGACGCTAAAGAAAAGATCATGGTATATACTTTGTTTATAAAGAAAGTCGTAATTTTCGAGGGTTCATTAAAGCCAATGTTTTGAAGGGCAATAAAGTCTCATAAAGATAAATCGAGACAAGGAGCAGCAGGGTGGAGCGTCTGGCATTGGTACTTTTCTCTCCTATACGTCCCGCCGCGTTGTGGGATAGAAGCGCCGGAAGCACCACTGGCAGTGCCACCGGAAGGATGGCTAGGAAAATAGAGTAGTGCTGTCCGCCACCTACCGGGTGACGAATGCTTCCGGCGTGCCGAAGTGGAGGTGGAGGCGGAGGCGGCGAGGCAGGGCGCTCGGTCGGAGATGTGGGTCTCGTCCGTTCATAGGGCGGGAATGTATAACTCATACACAATTCAAATCGAAAATAGTGCACTGCGCTGCATTGGTGTGAAATCCACAGCTGCACTACGCTACTGCAACAAGAAACTCAACCAAAAACGATGGACAAGAACCTTCAATGCTTCCCCCCCGCGCTTGACACACGAACAGCACGGTTCCCGGAAGCCGAGTCAAGCCCGAACATTGGCTGGGAATGACACAGCAATTGGAAATTCTGGGAGGTGGCTTGCGCTAAAAAGATGCAACTGCCGACTGCAAGTCGATTGAGGGGTACCGGGCAAATTCGCCAAATCGCACGACTGTTTTTTGGAGGAAGGACCTTGTTTCCCTCTTGCTTCCTGCAGTGCTTCTCGTCAGGCATCATCTCCAAGACTGTCAGGATTGGAATTGAACACAGGAGAGGGGAAGAAGAAAAGAAGAAGAAGAAGAAGAAGAAGAAGAAGAAGAAGAAGAAGAAGAAGAAGAAGAAGAAGAATAATAATGGGGGGCGGGGGGGGGGGCAGTACCGCACCACCGGAAGCTTCCCAATCACGATGCTGGAGTGACAAATCTGAGAGCAGCAGCAGCAACCTAGAGGGTGGAAGAAATTATCCGTGGCTCGGTCAAGATATCTTGGTCGGAAAGAAATGGATGCATCAACACATCACAAGTTGGAAACTTCGAGAAGACATCAAATGCAAATCAGTGAATGAGATTTGACTTTATTACTTCAGACGGGCTGCGATTCGGTCTTATGAAACAGGATGTTGCGTATCACCGCAAAGGATCTATCGGGCGAGCTCTCATGGGGGGGGGATAGCTCCAAGCTACCACACGCGGTGATACTTGGGGAAGTTTCCCGAACGGGAATGATTGGCTGACTTGGGTGTTACAAAGCTGCGTGAACTGAGGGTAGGAGCGGGGAGTAGCAACCACAGAAAGTACATGCATGCATACTATACCTAGGTACCTAGTAAGAAGGAGGGGACAAGTCGTAGTGGGCATTCACGGTGGTACTTTGCAATGTGGAATACTCCTGCCTCCTGCCTCTAGTTTCGCCTGGATCACGGTCTCTCAATTAAACAATCCTATACGTACAAAATAGGAAAGAACAGGTTCAAGTCACCGTTTTGCTGTTTGAACGGGTGAAGTAGTACCGAATGAGGGTCAGCGGCGTATGGTGCTGACATAGCATGGAAGCTGCTTGGCTGGAATAAGCTCCTCTCTCCCCAAATCGGGCCAAAAGGTGCGGGGAACTGTTTGAGCTCCCCTAAACTCCCCTAAACTCCCCTCTTCTTTTCCATTCCTCGCTCCTGCTCTCTCTCCCACTCTCTGTTCCTGATTCTTCCCTTTAATACCTGCCCCCGTCACTTTTCCGTCCTCCCCATATGAAGCTTCTTCATCTCTCTCCGGCACTTCAATCTGCTGCAGTTCGTCGTTCCCCCTCACTTCTTCCCTCGATATCCCGTTTATCCTCCCTCGCATATCTCAACAACAACAGATACAAACCTCGCCGGGTCGCAACACCAACAACCCCCACCACTCGATTCATCATGACTGAGTGCCCCGTCCAGCATTCCAACATTGGTGGTGGCGGCACCAAGAATAGGGACTGGTGGCCCGATGAGCTCAAGCTCAACATCCTCCGCCAACACACCCCCGTCGTCAACCCCTATGACAAGGACTTCGACTATGCCACCGCCTTCAAGAACTTGGACTACGAGGGCCTCAAGAAAGACCTGCACGCCGTCATGACGGACTCGCAGGAGTGGTGGCCCGCCGACTTTGGCCATTACGGCGGTTTGTTCGTCCGCATGGCATGGCACAGCGCTGGTACCTACCGTGTCTTTGACGGACGCGGCGGTGGTGGTCAGGGACAGCAGAGGTTTGCCCCTCTCAACAGCTGGCCCGACAATGTCAGCTTGGACAAGGCCCGTCGTCTGCTCTGGCCCGTCAAGCAGAAGTACGGCAACAAGATCTCCTGGGCCGATCTGATACTGTTGACCGGCAACGTGGCTCTCGAGTCCATGGGATTCAAGCCGTTCGGATTTGCTGGCGGCCGCACCGACACGTGGGAGTCTGACGAGTCCGTATACTGGGGCGGTGAAGAGACGTGGTTGGGCAACGAGGTCCGCTACTCGAATGGCCAGCCAGGTCTCAAAGGCCAGGGTGTCGTTGGTGGCGACGAGTCCAAGAAGGAGCACACGGACATCCACAAGAGAGACCTCGAGTCCCCTCTCGCTGCATCCCACATGGGCCTCATCTACGTCAACCCCGAGGGTCCTGATGGCATCCCCGACCCCGTGGCTGCAGCGAGGGACATCCGCGTCACCTTTGGTCGCATGGCCATGAACGACGAGGAGACCGTCGCTCTCATTGCCGGTGGTCACACTTTCGGCAAGACCCACGGTGCTGCCCCTGCAGACAACGTAGACAAAGAACCAGAGGCTGCACCCATGGAGCAGCAGGGTCTGGGATGGACCAACAAGCACGGCTCTGGAAAGGGGCCCGACACCATCACGAGCGGTATCGAGGTGACCTGGACATCCACCCCAGTCAAGTTCAGCATGTCCTTCCTCGAGTACCTCTTCAAGTTTGAGTGGGAGCTTGAGAAGTCTCCTGCCGGTGCCAACCAGTGGGTAGCCAAGAATGCAGACAATATCATCCCCGATGCATATGATGCGAACAAGAAGAAGAAACCAACCATGCTCACTACGGATCTTGCCCTACGACAGGACCCGGCGTACGAAAAGATTGCGAGGGACTACCTCGCCAACCCGGACAAGTTTGCCGATGTCTTCGCGAGGGCCTGGTTCAAGCTTCTGCACAGAGATATGGGTCCCCGTTCGAGGTGGCTGGGCCCCGAGATCCCCTCGGAGACGTTGATTTGGGAGGATCCTGTCCCTCCCCTAGACCACACCGTTGTCGACGATAGGGACGTCACTGGTCTGAAGGAACAGATTCTGTCCACTGGTGTCGCACCAAACAAGCTCATCTCGACTGCTTGGGCATCAGCTGCAACCTTTCGTGGGGGCGACAAGAGGGGCGGAGCCAATGGCGCACGCATCAGGCTCGCACCCCAAAAGGACTGGAAGGTCAACAACCCCGCACAACTTGCCGACGTTCTCAAAGCCCTCGAAGGCGTGCAGCAGAAGTTCAACGGATCTGCATCAAGCGGGAAGAAGGTTTCCATGGCTGACCTCATTGTGCTTGGTGGCTGTGCCGCACTGGAGAAGGCCAGCGGCGTCCCAGTCCCCTTCACCCCTGGACGTACCGATGCCACCCAGGAACAGACTGATGTAGAGTCCTTCGAGCATCTTGAACCATACGCGGATGGGTTCCGGAACTACGGCAAGGGAACTCCCCGAGCCAGTACTGAGCAGTTCCTTGTCGACAGGGCCAGCCTGCTTACCCTCACCCCACCAGAGCTTACCGCGCTTGTGGGTGGTTTAAGGGTGCTAGGAACCAACTACGACGGTTCTTCAACGGGCGTTTTCACCACCCGCCCGGGTCAACTCACAAACGACTTCTTTGTCAACCTCTTGGATATGAACACTGTCTGGAAGGCCGTTGACGGCAATGAGGTGTTTGAGGGAAGCGACAGGAAGACTGGTCAGAAGAAGTGGGTAGCCAGCAGGGCCGACTTGGTCCTTGGCTCCCACGCCGAACTGAGGGCGCTTTCCGAGGTGTACGGCAGTGCTGATGGAGAGGACAAGTTCAAGAAGGACTTTATCAAAGCTTGGACCAAGGTGATGGACCTGGACAGGTTTGACGTTCCCCAGGGACAGCTCAAGTCGAACCTGTAGATAAAAGCGAAGGAATCGATAGAGCCACTCGCTACGAATATGACTCGTATGAAAAACAATGAAACATGGTAATGGGATGATGGTGTTCAATATTTACGATTATTTGGATACTTTTAGTCTTTTATTGCTAGTGATACTAATCTATTTGCTCAAGTAGCTTCTGTGATTTGTCTAGTACTGTTTTCTCCACGTCTGTCGCCGCCTAGTTGCATGTCTCGCCCTACAATACTGTGAGGTTTCTATTCTCATACCAGTGGGCATTTCTCCCTGCTGTGCAGCTCATGCGGGCACGACCTCCGCACGAGCCATTTGGTCCTTTCCGTCTAGACCCGACCCGAACCGTCACATGGACTTCCGATCGGTCGCACACGTTGTCTCAGGTTGGCGTACGCGTAGCCGGACGGTCGCAGAGGGTAGATGGAATTCCGGGGGGTGATAAGTATCATGTGGCAAGTCGCTGGATGTTCCAGTCCACGAATCCATTTCCATGCACTCTTTTGTGGGCCCTCCCGGCTGGGGTTTACGGCTCAGTTCCCACCGGGTGCTTGGCCAACAGAGTGGGTTCGGACGCGGGAAGTGGGGGCCTCCGGCGGGGATGGGATCGGGCTGGTTCGTCCCACTTTCTCGGGTCCCTCTTGCTCGGGGCACTTATACACACTACTGGCTAAGGATTTTAAGATTTGTAATCCCAATCTATGAGGCCGCGTACTGTTCTATCTTTTGCTCATAAATGGACAGAACGCTCCCGTGGCTCCAGATGGTCCAGCATGGAGAAGACGTACACCGTCTTTCGAGACCCTTGCGCGAGGACCCCGTTGCGCCTTGGGTACCTCCAGGTTTATGATATTTGTGCCACTCAAGACGGAAGACCCCTGGTCGGTGGAGGGCTCTCGTCGCTGCCCCGCCTCGTCGGTTGCTGGGATGGGCTTTCACTCAGGGTGGGGTTTCCCCCCTCCCCGGAGACTACCACGGCAGGGGAAATGGGACTAGGGGGGACGAGAGATTCCATGGGCGAGCCGGGGGGATTGTTGCGGGCGCTTGGCGTCTGGGCCGACATGGATATTGACACAGGGAAGTGCGGCTGGGGGGAGGTGGAGGAGCCGGGGACCGTGAGCGTGTCTCTACGCGCGGGGCGCTGCATCATCTGGGGGGAAGGGGGGAGGTCTCTGGATGAGCTGGAAGAGGAAGCGGTGCGGCCGCGGGAGGGACCTGCCGCTGTTGATGGATCGCCGTTCCCGTTCCCGTTGGAATCGATGGACGAGCGGGTGCCACCGCCGGGGTTTACGGGGAGGGTGTTAGATCTTTTTGCTCGTCCAGCATAAGAGGCGGATCCGCGGGGACTAAAGTTCCGCAGCGGCACGGGCAGCCCGACCGCCGTGTACGGGGGCTGGTGAGGCGGGCAGGTGGACCGCCGGCTGATCGGCCCTCCCCCTCCGGGCGACGACGCGTCATCTCCTTCCTCCTCCATGCTGAAAGAGCGCATGCTCCCCAGGCGGCTCGCGGCCCGCGAACGGCTGCCCCCGCGCGAGGCACCTCCGGCCACGTCGTCGTAGTCGTCGTCGCGGGGCTGGTTGTAGGTCTTCTGGATGGCCGTCAGGTCGGGGTTTCGTTGCTTCTCCCCCGGGATCTCGGGGAAGTCGAGCGCGCGCCCGTGCTTAAAGTCCGAGTCGTCGAACCAGTCCGGCTGCGCGGTCCCGAGGAGGCGGCCGATGCGGGTCAGGACCTGGGCCACGCGCGGGCGGTTGCCTGCGTTGGCCACGTCTGAAGAAGGGAGGTGGGCTGCCGGGGGGGGCGTGATTTGGTCTTGAGAGCGAGAGCAGCTGGGGCTGGGGTTGGGGCTGGCGCGCCGGGGGGTGCTTGGCGGGGTGCAAGACCGGCCGTTTATGTCCGTGCTGTCTATCACGGCCATGTCGTTCAGGTCGATGCTGGTTGCGTCTCTGTCCCCGCTGCTTCGCGGAGAGGTGGATAGGGGGTGAGGGAAGCTTTCTGGTGCTGGAGGACCCGGGTCTATACCATGGTGAGAGTGAGAGCAGTTGCAGTGGTGCTCATCTCCGTCTCCTCCTAACTCTTCTTCCTCTTCTTGTTGTCTTCCTCCTTCGTGTCCCAAACGCCTACGCCTCCGCTCTCTCCTATCCCCCTCGATCTGGTCTGCGTCCGTGGCTAGGAATATGTAGCCCGACCCTAGGGCGGCTAGTCCCGTGCCGACTACCGGCGCCCACTGCCCAATGCTCTGTATCGGCTCCGTCTGGTAGAAGACCTGGGTGCTGAAGAAGTTCATCTCCCCGATGACGAGGATGGCGAGGACGGCACCGCAGAACACGGGGACCTCTATGACGGACAGGAAGAAGCGGATTCCCTCGTTCACGCCCTTCATCTTCCCGACTGTGGCACCGTTGGTACCCTCGATGGTCTCGTCGAGCGAGGGCGGGCCGAAGCGTGACTTCCAGTTGATCTCTAGGATTTTGTACCACATGCTCACGAGGCTGAGGACCGCGGGTATGCAGCAGGCGGCGGCGAGGAGGGTGGCCGTGTTGAAGGTCAGTTTCGTCGGGGCGGGGATGACGTAGATGTCGTCCGCCGCGCCGCGCCGCATGGGGTTATAGGGGCCCAGGGAGGAGGAGCAGGTGAGGCCGCACGTCTCCCCGTAGGGAAACTGGGAGGGGGCCATCTTGGAGGAGAGGAAGGAGGGGTCAGTGGTGGAACAGGGGACGGGGGTTATGCGGTAGAACTCTATGGTCAGGGAGAGCAGGCCGGCGAGGATGAGGCCGGTCCAGAGGAAGATCATGTTGCGCCCCGGGTCGTAGAAGTAGGTCCGGGACAGGCGGACTGTGACGGGGGCGGCGAGGATACCGATGGAGCAGAGCTGGAAGGCGCCGAAGACGTCCATGTCCACGGCCAGGGGGTTGTGCAGCGTGGCGAGCACGATCGAGTGCAGGGCCGCGACGGCGGGGAAGAGGAGCGCCGCGGCCAGGCAGGCGTTCCTGAGCCATTCTGCCTTCCGCGCTAACACGCAGGTGGAGACTAGGACGTAGTATCTGTAGGAGAAAAAGGGACAAGGGGAAGGGGGGTTAGTTGTGGATTTTTAGTGATGTGTGGAGGAGTTTACAGGGAGGGTCGAGCGAGCTTTGGTGGTGTGTAGGGAATATGGCGGTGAGGGGTCGGCGTAAAACCAGGTGAGCAATGGTAGAGGGGGTTGGGAACAAGGGTTGGGGCTGGATGGGACTGGGGGTGGGATATGTTGTGCAGCTGTAGCACGATAGCTTTTGGCAGTATACGGTAGTACACTCATCCATGCTCATGGTTGTCTCGCACGGCATACAGTGAAGAAGCTCGTCGTAGTGCGGAGCGAAGAACTTCCTTCACAGCGAGAGATCCGCCTTGGCATAGAAAGCGTTGCATGTTGCCAGATAGCGCGCGGCTTTTATACGATTGATGCTCCTCCAACGCCCACTTTTGATGGTGGAGACACTGCTGGCTATAAGTCCGCTGCAAACTATAGTAGCGAACATAGCCTATAAAGTGGGGAGTGGCGATTGGGCTTCCTGCTGGGCTTTCTTCCGCCGCTAAACATAAAATCAAATCATACGTACAACACCCTACTTCCGGGACCGTACTGCCCCGAAACTGGCCATGCGCAGATAACTTGCAGGTAGTCGGGCGGGTCGGGGTTGGTTGCGGAGTCGTTCCCGCCGCCGCCGCTCACAGCCTCCGTGAAGTTGGAAGGGAAGTTACTGCCGCTGCCACTGCCGATGGTGCTGTTGGTGCTGTTGGTGCTGTTGAGAAGAACGTCCAGTAGTACGTCTGGCAGCGGAGGCATGATCCTTTGGGGGCCCGTTATTATGGTTGGGTGGGGGGTGTCTTTGAGTCTGCCGCACCTTCCAACAGGCAGACCATTCCGACGTTGCTGAGCGGAGTTGTTGGGTTGGATTCGGGTTTCCTGTACTCTTTTGGGTTACTGTGCTATGCCGTGCCGTGCTGTGCTGTGGTGTTTCCCCTGATGGAAAATAAATTCTGCGTTCTGGTGGCGGTGTTGCAGTGGCTGTTCATCTAGTTGGTGCGGGTGAAAACTAAAAAAAAAAAAAAAAGTGAAGTGTAGAGCTCGAGTTACTATTAGGAACTGGAACTTGGGAAAGAAAGGGACGAAGAGGGAAGAGAGTGTGTGGTAGAGGGAAAGAGAATGGCGGCTGCGAGAACACCTTGCGGGATGGGTTTGCTGCAGGATAAGGTGAACACGGTGGGTGTGTGTGCGCTTTTTACTAGTTCCCGTAAGTAAGTATGTATGCAGTGTGTCTACGGATGGATGTCTGGAAGGACTCCGCCTCACGGTTTGGGAGATCTGATCTCTTTCGTATGGGCAACAGTTTAAGGCTGCCGATAGGAAGGACCATGTTGGACTGGACGCCCGGTTCACGTGCGTGACATGATCGGGTATAGGACCTAGGACTCGAGGGACGTCCGGGAAGGGGAGGAGATACGGAATGGTTTTGGGCCTGTGGTTTGGAACTGAGGCGGGAGTGGCTGGGGATGGGTTACTCTTGGTGCTGTCGTCAATCTGCTATCTGGACTAGCCCAATTTCCAGCTGTGGGTAAGAAGTGCCCGAGTGTCTGGGGAACAACTTTGGGGAAATGGGGCGGTGGTGGTAGGGCCGGGGATAGACGTGGGAAAAGTAGGACAGAAAAGTAGGACAGAAAAGTCCTCTGCAGCCCTCTCACCTCCTAGGGGCGATCGACAGTCCAATTGGGAATGGAGAATAGGCCCCAATGGACACGATGTGGTGGCTGAGATAAGCCACGATGGGTCACCGAATGCACAATAGAAGGAAAGAAGGAAAGAAGGAAGGAAGGAAGGAAGGAAGAGTCCGCGACGTCCTATCAAATCGTGGTATTGTCCCTGCTAGCTCCTGGCAAGGCGGGGCAGGAAAGAGCGACGGAGAAGCCATGACGTCGCGGGTCTAGGGGCGGGCCGGTGGTACAAACAGTCCCCAGTGTTTTGGGGCAACTGCTAATAAGACCAAGCTTTGACCTCCCAGGGCTTCACTTTCCTTGGCATTGATAGCGGGTCTCCCAACGGGACCAACACCACGCACCCGCCCGCCTCGATGTCTCCTCGGTGTCGCAAAACGATCTCAGCGTCTCTCCCTCTTTCTTTTCCCCAAGCACAGCACGGTACGAGTTTCCCCTGCCCTACACCGTCAGTCCTACGCTCCCAGCCACTTTTGATGCAGCGCCACCTCCGAAATCCATTCGATGCCAGGTTTTCTCGCCAGCTGCCCTTTTTTCTCACCGACACTCGACAGTGCTTGCGATGCTCCACTAGCTGGTTTTCCGTCGAGCTGAATTTGGTTCTTTTTCCCACGCATCGCATCGCATCACATCGCACCGCCCCCCAAGAAACAAAGCACGTGCTGTTGGGTGACTTGGATCCTTGTCGTGTTGAGCCTAAAGACACACTTGCTTGCATTCTGCATTCTGCTGCGCCTCAACATTAATTCGCCCGATCCGCCGACCGCCGGCTTCTACCGACCATCCACTGGGACTGCTGAGCCTCCGCCTGCTTTGCCCTGGATCCACTATCGCTGCGCAGACAGGGCAAGATTCTCACTGAGCGCTGTCTTATCTACACTGGCGTTGGACTTCCCTACAGGAACGCAAAGCTTGTTGCCCACCGAGTTCAGTCTTGGAATCCGCCAGACTGCCCGACAAGCTGCTTTCTCTGTTTATCAACTTTTCTAATTTAGTTCATTTCCAGCTCCCAACATGACTCCCGAGGACATTGACACCAACAGAATCAAAGAGTGGAGATCCATTGTCACACTTGTTGTGTTTGTTATAACGAGTGAGCTTGATCCTTCGGCATGAGAAACAATCCAGAATCACATGCTTTTCCCTCCCTTGCTCTCGTCCCCAATGAGATTTACGAGTAGGCTCGACAGGCTAACTATACCCAACCTCGCAGATATAATAGTACTGTTCCCATTCCACATACCCGTCTACCTGCCTAGACGACTATGGGAGGGTTTCATAACCAGTCTCGTCTCTGCGCACGTGATAGCGCCCAGGGAAGAGCCTCTTGATGTCATACAGTACGGAGCCGCCAATGATGGCAATGCACAGGAACCGCAGGACTACAAGGGTCCCTCAAAGTGGACTAAATTCAGGTTCCCCATGAATTTTGTCACGGCTCCGCTCATAGCAGATCTGTTCCTGCTTGCCATCTTGGCCATTGGGAAGGAGGAGGTCAAAGGAGGAACGTTGGGTGCCGACAACATCAACCCTCTCGACATCATGCTATTCTTCATCACCCTCGCTTACATCGCCATCTCGATCGACGCGTCTGGGCTCATTCGGTACCTCGCATTCAAGGTGTTGCAGTGGGGAGGCGAGGTTGGACACCGTCTCTTCCTGTACCTCTATGCCTTCTTCTTCTGTCTCGGCAGCTTCATCGGGAACGATCCCATCATCCTTTCGGGCACCGCCTTCCTCGCCTACATGACCCGCGTGTCAAGCAACATCGTCCATCCCAGAGCCTGGATCCACACTCAGTTTGCGGTTGCCAACATTGCATCGGCCATTCTTGTGTCCTCAAACCCCACAAACCTGGTCCTCGCCGGTGCTTTCGACATCAAGTTCATCGAGTACACGGCCAACATGATCGTCCCCACCATCATCACCGGCATCGTTCTGTTTCCCTTCCTGCTCTACATCGTCTTTGCCAACGAATCTCTCATTCCCTACTCGATTAAGATGCACGAGCTGCCGGAGGAATCCAAAGCCAAGAAGCCTGTCAATCCCAACATTCCCCATGCCCGCGGAACTGCCGAGGAGGAGGAGAAGTCGCACGTGAATGACGAGCAGGGACAGCTGCTGTCGCTGGAAGAGATCATGAACCCCTTCTTGGACAAGGGCGGTGCTGCGTTCGGAGCAGTTGTTATGTCCGCCACGCTCATCACGTTGCTGGGTCTCAACGCGGCCAGCACCAAGATTGGGGATCATCCTGTTTTCTGGGTCACCCTCCCGGGTGCATTTGTCATGCTCTGCTGGGATATCGCGTTTGGTTGGATTCGCAGGGAGTACACGCGGGATATTGCTCGCAAAGGGAGGGACGAGGTCGAGCGTGCCCGTGTCGAGAGGCTAGTCCGTGCCGAGGAAGACCAGACGATGGCCGTCGCGCTAGAGCAACTCCACAGGCGGAGTACATCTGCCGCACCCGAACAGGGCGTTGCCCAGAACGAGCTGACCAAGACGCACTCGCCAGAGGCGGTCGAGTTTGCGCCTAGCGACAACAGCATCACGATCACCAAGGAAGACGAGGATGGCGTCGTCCTTGAGCCATACCCCCTACGCAAGGAGACCATCGGTACACTGGTCGGTACTTCGTCAAGCGGCGAAATGGACGAGGAAAACAAAAGGGAGATTGAAATTCAGGCTCGCATCACGCACGCGCTGAACCGCCAACGGGAGGACGAGCGCTTGAAGCCGAGGACATTTGTTTCCAGGTGCACGGATGCATACCGGTGGTGCCAGGAGACCTTCCCCACGGTCACGGCAGTCCTGGCTCACTTGCCCTTCGCCCTCATCCCCTTCGCTTTCACCATGTTCATCCTGGTGCAGGCTTTGGTGACGAAGGGCTGGGTTCCGGTATTTGCACACGGCTGGGACCATTGGGTTACCAAGACTGGGACCGTTGGGGCTATCGGAGGGATGGGTTTCCTGTCTGTAATCCTATGCAACGTAAGTCTTGACCTCCTCACATGTATCCGCGAGTCGTGGCATATGAACTTGGCCAGCTGACACATTGCGCACACTCGTTTAGTTTGCTGGAACCAACATCGGCACTACCATCCTACTGTCTCGAGTCATCCAGACGTGGATGTACATTCACTACGAAAGCGGCGAGCCCATCTCCCAGCGCACGTTCTGGGCGACGGTGTACAGCATGGCGCTAGGAGTGAATTTCGGAGCTTTCAGCACAGCCTTCAGCGCTTCTCTGGCCGGTTTGCTTTGGAGAGATATCCTGGCACGGAAGCACATTAAAGTGAAGAGTATGGACTTTGCAAGGGTGAACCTGCCCATCATTGCGATCGCGATGACGGTGGGGTGCTGTGCCCTCGTGGGACAGGTGTATATAATGAATGAGACGACACCGCTGGAGTTGGACTTCCCCTTCATTGGCGAGGACGAGACCAGTAACGCGAGGTGAAGGGCTTCGGATGGTCAAGTTCTCATAAATATGCCAAGTCACGCAAAGTCACGCAAACATGTTATCAGCTCAAGCGGAGGTGGACGCACGAGGGCCCAAATCTCAACAGTCCCTGGCCCTCGACTGCAAGAGCTTGGTGTGGAATCCCACGGTCTGAGCACATCGTTGGTGAGCCGAAGGACAGCAGGGAGTATGTAAAAATGGGCGATCAAGTACAAGATTGCAGTCTAGGAGGGCTGAAAACCCTGACACCTACAGGGTGGTCTCTAGAATTAATATGGTCTGCTCCTGAGAAGGGCCGGACTATAAGGACGTGGGGCATTCGAAAATGGGGTTTCGCATCATGTTCGAGCATGTGGTAGTTGTTACCCGAGATTCGGACTGCATGCCCAACAGGCACGAGGATACATCCATATGGAGGTATCTAGATTATACGTTTCTCTATCTCATGAATAGACACATACTAGCTTCGTTGCTTAGCTAATATGGGATGTTTTTCGTCTGGTTCTGCCAGATAAAGGGGACTCTGCTTTTGGGCCAGTGGTACCGGGTGTGTCCTGGGCTTCGCTGAAGTGAAGATTATTCCATCGCTTGCGCTCGCTGATCAGGAGGAGTTTATTAATGCCGCCCCAAAGGCATCACATTAACATATTTGGTACGGAAATCTAGACATTAACTGGCACAGCTGTGCTTTGCAGGAATATTAGTCAGTACCTTTCAAACCACATTCCCGTCTAGCAAAGGTTCTTACCAAGGTAACAGTTGGACTCAGTCTCATCTCTTTTTGCCCTGGCCTGCCTTGGGTCCCGGGTGTGGTAACTCTCGGCTGCCTACACATTATTTATCTTTACGTGTTGGAAAATCTCCAACCCCCGGTCTTTTACCTACTTGCTCTTACTCAGTTAATTGGCCTAGGCACACACTCTCTCTTCCCCCTTCCCTCGAGGCATCACTTCCTGGCAAAGTTACTCCACAGATCGGATCAGTGAGGCTTGAGGGTTGAAAAATCCGGCGGCGATCTAGGCGAATATGAGAGGTTAAAGCCTAGTGTTAGTATCTTTTTAATTTTATACACAATTCCTCGTCCCCTGCTCTTTAGGTTTGGAGGGTTGAAGCTGCTCTAGCTATGATGTAATCCACGCCTCTTTAAAGGAACTGCATACACCAGCTTTATATAGTAATACCCGGAGCACATATAAACTCACGTCGGTAGAACTATTTCTAATATTCCATTCTTGTAGTGTTAAATATTAGATGCTAAATGTGCACAATGAGTGGTGGATTGCCTGACTCGTGGCAGGAACGGAGAAACCAGAAACCTAAAAGCCCCGTGGCTTCGGGTTGGGACTCGGAAAGACCAGACTCGGTCACCAGACCTAAATCCCAAACACGCTAAGCATATTCACCATCATCCAATTCATTCCTTCTGCCCTCACACCGTCCACCTCAACATAGCTCCCATCCAGGCTCCACACAATATCCTGGCCAACACCACCTCCGGCGGAAGCATTATACACCGGCCAGCCTTCGTCGTCGCCAATATAGAAACCCTCCTGCCCATTTGGATCCTGAGTGACGATGAAGTTTATCCACGCGGACCCCATACTTCTTGACAGCGCCGTGGCTTGCTCCTCATACTGGGCAGTTCCGTTAAATGGGTTTGTGTCGTACCCAACACCGTTGAAGTTCATAAAGACAAAGGCAACCTACAACCAAGTTAGCCTTCGAGCATAATGAAAGGCATCGTCGCAAGATAAACTGGATAAAATCACCTCTTGGAAGTGAGTTGCGCCCACATATCCTAGTTAAGACCGACTTAGTAAAGATTACCTTCCGTATTGCCACAGGAGGACACTGGGGAGAGCATACCTGGAAGGCTAGAGATGGTAACATCAAACCTGTACGCATAGGACGGAATGCCGTGCTTCGACCAGCCGATGTTGGCATTGCGGCGACAGTATCCCATATACCTAGTTAGGTGGGGTAGATAAGGAGACGGTTAGCCATGTCCAGGCTCATTTGTACAAGTTTCTCTTTTGCACCATGATCAGGGAGAAAACTCACAAGTCGCCAAATATCGCGGCGGACCTTCTGTACTGCATCCCGAGCGACTCGGCCCAGCCGCTCCCTTCCTCGATCACCACCGGCCAGGTTCCGAGGGATGGAACGCCAACCGATTGAATTTCAGGATAAACATAGAGTATCTCGTTTACAATCTCGTCCACAGACTTCCCCGTCGTCCCCTCGACATCATCCGGAATGATGGCGGCAACAGCTGCTGTTATATCCTGGTCCGAGTTGATTCCTGAGACGCCAAACGCCGATCCCTCGTCCGAGTTGGAGCCGATCATAATGGGAATCTTCGGAAACCGCCCGTCCTCGATCTGCTTCGAGACGTAGTTGGAGACAAAGTCCCCGTCCATGACAGGGGGCCACGGTCCAATGCCCGTCATGTTGAGGGCGTAGTTGATTTCGTCCAAAGGAGCTGCGCGCAGACACTCGAGGGAGCCGGTGCGCGTCGAATTGGCCAGGGTTGCGCAGGAAGTGGTGTTGCCCACCAGGCTGTCGTACAGCTGCTGCTGGGCTCCCGTGGCGTTAAGACCTCCTGGGTAGCGGTACAGCGGGCCGCCAAAGCCGGACTGGGCAATGGCACCCCGGAATAGGCCGTCGTCGCGTCCGCCGTACGCAAATACCTGGGCCGAGACGCTCTCGGCGCCGGAGGACTCCCCGAAGATTGTGATCTTATCGACATCGCCGCCGAATGACTGGATGTTTTCCTTGACCCAGTGCAGCGCCAGACGCTGGTCCCTAAAGCCGAGGTTGGTGACGCCGGCGTCTTGGACCTCGGAGCCGCCGAGGAAGCCGAAGGCGGAAAGCCTGTAATTAAGACTGACTCCGATAACGGGGGTTTCCATGCGCACGCTTTCGTCAACCATGAAGGTGAGGTTGTACCGCTTGTCAGCGGAGCCTCCCATGTACTGTAGTTTAAGCGCCGGTGGTTGGTCAGCTGGTCGTTACTGGTACAATCCATGCGGCAAGGACAGGTGAATCGGACGGAACCTTACCAAGCCACCGCCGTGGATCCAAACGGCAACTGGAAGCTTTGCGGCATCTTCGATACCGGCGGGACGGATAACGTTGAGGTACAAGCAATCTTCCGACAGTTCGTACCCCACCTCATCTTCGCCGTAGCCTATGCAGTGCTTTGGGTACTCGGTCGCTTCGTGGATACCGTCCCAGCTGGTATCGAGGGACTTTGCGACGGTAAAGCGCTGTGCGGTCTTGTTTGGTTCAATTTCAGCAAGAGTTGGCCGGGAATGCTGGGGGGCGACATCAACTAGGTGCGACACTTTCAGCCAACTTACCCGTGCGTACGGCATTCCCAAAAAGAAATCCTGATTATATTCGGGGGAGTAGATGCCCGAGTAGGTACCATTTTTTACGGACGCTTGGGGAGCCGCCGTCATGTGATGGCCTTGATTTACCGTTGGAATGGCAGTGCCTGGGGTGGATAGCCACAAGGCTGACGCCCAGAAGCATACTAAGACGAACATCGTTAGAGCGGTGGTGGTGGAAAATATCCTGTCTTGAATATAAATGTACCGGGTCGGGCTATGAACTTTATAAATGTTAAACCAGTGAAGGGATTGCTGTGCTTTTATCGTGACCGTAGCGCTCGTTGTCATGGCTAGCTTTCATCCCCCCTTTTCTAGGCATGGGAAGACCATGAGTTCCGGGTATATCAGCAGTCCGACGTGCCGAACAAGATCCAGTAAATAAATCCATTTCTCTCCACCCCCCCGTCCTCTCCTAAACATCAGGTGCGAGACGGCGCAATGGTGGATCGTCGCCGAGTTTGTGGTTGCTGCTCGTGATGTCCAGCGGTAAACTGCGAGAGCTCGGGGTCGGGTCAAGCTCGTCATAATGGATTGCACGATATTACCCCAATATGCAGTTCGACGTCGCGGGCCGATAAAGGGAAGAGTCCTGGGGTTGGGAAATATGGAGAAGGTGGAGGGGAGCTTGGGGCAAAGCCTAATCTTGTGGAAAAAACGAAAGAGAAAACGAAGGAAGATGCCGGGGATATTTCCTGGTGGAGCTCTTGAAAGTTGGAGATGGTGGAGATGGGAGAAACATGCTCGGGCCTTTTGCCAATGCCGGCGAGTTAGCGGTGGTGGGGGAATTACAGCTTCCCCGCTTGTTTTTTTTCTTCTGGTCAGGCTTTGTTCTGCCGTCTAAGAACTGCCGGTACGATCCCTGCATGATACGGAGTTAGTTACTATGTATATTAATGGCTTACTGTCGTGATAGCCCTTATGCAAAGTTTTGCTTCATGATTCGGGATACCTGCGAGACTATCGGGGTCGCATTTTACAGTGAGTAAGCTTGGCTATTCTACTCCGAAACGGTTAACAGCCAGCGTCTTGTTACCTTCATTATAAAAACTTAGTTGCCGACTTTGAAAGCCCCGAGGTACGGCCGGACCTGCCGACCTGACTCGAGCTTGAATCGTTTACTCTCGTAAAAGTGGTGCGTGCTTTGGCTGGGGCATACAGTTTTAGAACGCGACATGAATCTGGCAAGGCGATCCCGATCCACTGTCCGGACTCTTTAACTATTGACTACACTGTTCCACGGCCGCCCTGTCATGTCCGCTTCGTTTTTTTACTTATAGCAAGGCGCAACTTTCCTTAGCCGTGGAGAAATTTCGTCGATCGCTTAGTTTATAATGCGAGCTGGCAATACTAACCAGAAATACTAAATATTAAAACAATACTCGTAAGGCTGGGGCCATTATTACTTTAAATGGATATAAATTACAGTTTTATACTTATAATTCGGTGGATTATGGGTTGCCTTACATATTAAAATTATAATTTTTAGATTTCCGTTTATAGTCTGCGTTACCGTAAAAGTCCCTTTATATTTTGCGTACCTGTTTTTACTATTAATAACGAGCCGGGAATTCCTAAGGTAAAATCAAAAATGTACTAGAAGCATACAATGTGACCAGGTTTTAATAATGATAAATTATGGCGCGGATAAGTTCCCGACGTTTGGGTTACCCGTTATTTATCACAAATTAATCTTAAGTTTGTCTCTTACCCAACGAGGAACAAGCATCTGTGTATATCGCACAGCATTTTTATCAAATGCCGAAAGGATGACTCTCGGTTAGGCTATAAATATCAGGGAGTACGATCGGCCGCAGTCGTAGCAGCCTCTTTGCGCTTAGGGATACCGACGGTCGGTAGCCAGCCCTGGGTGTTTCCATCGTATCCTGTCGTCTCCAGTCGTCTCCAGTCCATCGGCAGACGAATCTATACCCAAGGGGATATAACCTGCCAGTCCATCCTCCAAGCCATCCCCGGGCACCTGCACAACAATAGCAGCGCTGTACCCCTCCGAGCTGGCGCTGCTGAATATCGAACCCTCGTCGTTGGCCATTCTATTAAGCTTGCCTAGGTGCTAACTGTAGGGGTCTAGGCGAGGATGTTATTTGGAATAACGGTTATATATCTCGGCAATAACATATACCAACTCAAGACTGGGTGCATCGAATCACCGACCTTTAACCCAATGTTTCAACCTTATTGTGATAAGAAAAATGAGTCTTAATATCGGCTAACCTTATAACCGCTGGAAGTAACTTACCCTATAATGGGAGGGAGCTGCTGTCACTTATTTCAGTGTCAGTTCCCCCGTTCAATTAAGAGCTCGAACATACGGCACTGTTCCAACACCTGCCGTCCTTAGCCACGTTCATTAACAAGCGTGGCGTGAACGAAGAACTTGGGACTTATTTGCTTCACATATCCCTTATCCTATAGGAAGTAATGCGATATGTCGGTGCGTCCGACTAACAGAGGTCACGAAAGTAGGTTACTGGGAAATCATCTTTTATATAAACAGGGAAAGTTAACGTACTAGGAACAAAACGAAGAATAATACAATCGTAATACCTAAATATTAATATTGGTATTATAAAATATTGTAATAATTAAATATGATGGCAAATTTAATATGGAGGAGCCTAGTATCGCTTCACAGTAAAATAATTAATACCAGATAGGCAAATAGTGATGTGTTTTTGATTCATTTTATAATAACGTATAGAAAAGGCGAATACGTGCTGGAGTAGCTGACTTTTGGTTTATGCATTATAATTCCAACTGGCAGCCTTAAAGATTACATTAAAATTAAGAAATACTTATGCCGCCCGAAGGGAAAGGTCTAACGTTACGTACTAACGGCACGGTCGCAGACGTATTAATCATGTTTCGTTTACAAGTAAAGGCGACCAAATATAAGCGACGAATGTAAACTATCTAGACCTGGCC
Organism: Zalerion maritima; assembly: GCA_022664585.2. Lineage (NCBI taxonomy): Eukaryota > Fungi > Ascomycota > Sordariomycetes > Lulworthiales > Lulworthiaceae > Zalerion > Zalerion maritima. The sequence continues at coordinate 63,972 of JAKWBI020000045.1, forward strand.
GCTAAAGATATATTGGATTATCGACCGTGGTGGGATTAGGCTGGCTGGACCAGTCCGCTCATGGCGCAAAATCGAATATATTCCTTTAATGTTAAGACTCCCATTCCCCGCAGCGTTGGATCACTTGTTTCTCCATCCATCTTCCCGCTATAAAACTACCACTGGTTCTCCTCCCGATTATCCAAACTGTTTACAAAGCAAGACCTGATATCCGATAATACTGTACTACCAGTAATTAATATTACAATACTCTGAAGAATAACTACTAAATACAATAACTGGGACTCGACATATCCATCGGCTGGAACAGTCTGCCACTTCCTTTAACCTGGGCTGTCTGCAGGAATTGCGATGCTCAAAGTAACCTCCCCAGCACATTCAACAGCGCCAACTTGTGCCTCGTTCTCATGAAGGGTAAAAGCAGCCCTACGGTGACTGGGACTACAAATACTCCTTCAAAAGAGACGACGTTGGACGGTACGGACCTAGACCTGTCGCTAACAAACGCCAATACGGGCACTGCCATCCCTAGCACGGCATGCCTCCTAAAGATAGGTACCACTGTGGGGAACGACTGGGAGGAAATTACCCGGGGGTTTTTCGACTGGTGGCCCTAGGTCGATACTGCTAAATGCGATCCTTTGCTCGTTACTGGAAAGTACGATGCCCAGTGTCTAATAGCCAAGATCAGTCTGAAAAATTAGCGAAAAAGGCGAAACGGCTAAGACAGGCCAGAAATAGCGACTTATCACTAAGCTTTAGCCGCGCAATACTTACCAAGTCAACTACATTTATAACCCCGTTAATATCACCAAAGTTCGCCTAGTTGTTATCGGGTCACCAGGTTAAGGATATTAAACTACAGTATACTCGGTTTGAGATGCGATCCTAGCGCGCTGGAAAGATACTACATTAGCCGTTCGTATTACGGGACGCTTGCCGGACAAAATAGCGATAATATAAGTAGTGCGAGTCAAGTGTTGGCCGAACCGGCCAAACTGTCGGGCCGGCCGCCGCCAAGTACGACAGGGCAGCGACCCGCCGCCACACTATTTAAGGTCTTCCATAGAATCATAAATAGCAAAATACGACATCCATCTTTGATTCACTTTCGTGAGTCCTCAGCTTTTCATAATACTGCCAACATCAAGATTCGAGTTTAAAAATGGTGGCGAAGAGGGTACCGTGGAGCCCTATAAGCTCAGTGTTTTCTGAAGGTTGGGGGGAACCTTAACGTTTAGCAGACAATCTTAACTGGGAAAGCTTCCACTGGGGACCGTGACTACGGAGAGACAGATTCAAGTGCCCTGGAGGACAAATGAAGTAAATTACAACGTAGGATAAATCTAATCATAATAATGGCTATTCTATTCGAGGATCCCGTCGAAATACAACTCCCATCGGCTGTTTTGTCTTTGCACACTCTCGGTCAGGCTCACCGCCAGCTTTATCATGTCCGTACTGCCCCTAATAACCAGGTATTTAAGAATGCGGAAATCTTATCGGTATCGTAGTTGAGCGATGGAACACTGATTAATTAACAGCACATACGAGTGCATTATTTCGTCCGAAATGGCCATTTTAATAAAACCAAGCCTTCTGGATTCACCTACAGACATATGTTTCATGCATATGCATACTACCTCGGAACCCACAACTTCCTCCGCCTCAACAGGGTTAGCTGTGGTATTTTCATGCAAGTCAACGGCACAAAGCGATAGGAAAGCAGTACAAAAGGCGAAAATTGCTGCGGCAGATGCGTTTAGTGGACCCGCTTGCAAGGATTTGCTCCTATCCAGCGCTCGGAAGGATCGAACCCTCCGCGCCTTTTCGCTCACTCAGGGACAGGGCTTTCTAAAATCCGGTGGGAACTTCGTCGCAGGCTTTATTTGCATATGCACGACAGGGTTGGTCTCTGGCCAAAGCTGCTCAATCATACCTCGGTCGAGTCGGGTTGCGAAAGAGGACACAAAAATGAATGGGTAACGATTATGAAGAGTAGGAAAATATGCATGTTAAAAGGGGTAAGGTCCCGGAGAGGTGTATAAATGCTCGCTGCAGCCTGTTAATATTCACAGGTTGATCCCACATCTCTTTCCAAAGCACGACTCGAATTGCTAGTACAAGACCTTTTGCATTCGCACCGATAATCACGATACACTACCGAAAGTCCGCACACCATGTCTTCTCCCGATTACATTTCCGATCCTAACGCTGTAACGAAAGACTCTTCGGCAACTTGGCGCCACGGGAGAGCTCCTGATTACAGCAAGACCCGGGAGTACTGGTCCGAATGTACGTATGTGACATGGGTCACAGCCGGGTTTCTATAGCACTGTCTCATTCTCACCTTCCCAACCTGTCCTTTGCAAAAACAAAAATCATATCTTACTAATGCCTTGCCTTCCCCTTTCCCCCTTCCGCCATATATAGCAAAAACGAAATCTCACACCCCAGGATCTCTGGAATCGATCGTCGAGAACCTCGTCAAGAACTGGGAAATCGAAGCGTCGTTCAAGACCCAAATCTCGGACTGGCGCACCATCGACCCGGAAAAGTACACCTTCGCCATCAACGGCGGGCCTCCAGAGCCAGCCGAGCATATGCTCAAGCTTGGCACGTACAATGCTATCATCACGGCGAACGAGTACTACGACCCCGCACATCTCGACTTCAACAAGAGCCACAAGACGTTCAAGCGCATGATGCCGACGTTTGCATGGGAGGTTATCGAGGTCTACTCCGGTCCGCCGGTCGTAAGCTTCAAGTGGAGGCACTGGGGGGTTATGAAAGAGGATTATGTTGGCGTGAACAAGTGAGTCCTCATAATAATTTTGTTTTTTTCCTCCGAGCGTGCTAACCAGGTGTTTTGCATTTAAACGGAATAGCAAGGGGGAGAACATCAGGATCAAGGCTCATGGAGACCCGATCGAAATCTTTGGGGTTACCGTTGCGCATGTCGACGATCAGGTGAGGGTAACAAAGCTGGAAACTTGGTTTGATCCATTGACGATGTTTCATCAGATCGCGAAGGATACGGGGGGGTGTCCTGTGGCTCATGGGGTTTAAAACGGGGGAAAGTGTGCCTGACGGGAAGTAACTTGATTTCGTTAGGACAGTAGTAGGCTAAAAAGTATTAGAGATGAATTTAAAACAGTGTTAAGTATATTATTAAACTTCTTCGGCCTCTATTTGATTTCAAAACTATAAGCGTCTCAAACGTTTGTATGAAGTTCCTCCAGATTTATGCTGGAGTGCAAGAGTTTAATTTGAAAATCTTCTTTATTGGGAATACGCAGCGAGAGTAAGCGAGCCAAGTTTTATCGGATACGCCAATGCCTGTTCGATACGTTCTGTAGCGGGGAGTAGGTCTGATAACCTCGCTGCATGGTCGGTGTCTGAAACTAAGCTGTTTGGTTTGGTTAAACCTCCAGTTGCCTATTTAGGAGCGGCAATACTCCAGAAAATATGGAATAATCCTGTACAGGGCTATTCCTAAACGATAATATAATATTTGGGGGAAAATATAATGTATTAAATAGTAGTTGCATTTCCATAATTAAATTTCTACCGCCATGGTTCATTACCCTCCTCGAAGTCCCGCAAATCCCGGGGGTCCTCCTGGCTTTTTATATAATCCTGTACAGGATTATTCTAGGGCTTTAAACTAATTATTTAAATAATTGCGCCGGGCGCCGGTCTTTAATATAAATATAACGGGGAATACCTCCGGCACCGCTATATTTTACCAACCCATAATAAAAAACCGCGCCCCGCGGTTCGAAAAACTTTAGGAAGAGTTTCCTGGCTCCTGCCAGCATTGCCGATTTATCCGCTTCCTCGCCTTTCGTACATTATTAATTATTTTTTTATAATAATTACGGGTTCCCTTTTTTATTCTATTATAATTAAACAGGGCTATACAGCTTTATTTTTATGGATTTTATTACGCCCTAACCTTTATTTTCCCCGGAGGGTTTATTTTAATTGGTGGTATTTAAGCTTTACTTCGAACGATTTATAAAATAAAAAACGAAACACTCATCCCCCCTTTTTACGCAGTTAGGAGCCAATTGAGTTTAAGGAGCCCGCCTAATTTTCTTAAATCGGCGGCGCTGGCCATGCTTAATATCGTAGGCCGTATTTTTCGCTCTCGCCGCCTTCCTCCTTCGAGCTTCCTTCCTCTCCTCCTCCTCCGCAGCCTTTCGCTTAATATTCCTTTTAATAGTAACCCACCCCGGGAAATTCTCGGTATGGGTAGACTATATATTAAATCCGGGACGGGGTAAATAGCGCTAAACGAAATAAAATCTGGGGTTCTCCGGCCGGTGGGCCCTCCTTTTTACCAATAAACGGTGTAAGGGCTCCTTAATAATCTCCTTCTTAAATACTTCGAAATTATTATCCACCTTAATATTAAAAAGCGGCCTATATTATTCTCTATATACCCACCAGCGTTAATTGGTATATAAGGGGGGTTAAAATTGTGGCGATCGCTTAGGGGTAAGAGTTATACGTGGGGAAAATAAGGTTATCCTTAAGGGTGGGGATAAGGGTAGCGATTAATAATTAACGGGGAATATGCGCGCAATGGAGCGTATAAAGGGTAAAAAAGGAAGGGAAGGGGTGCGTAATAGTAACTTAAATAGCTTTAACGAATTAGGCTTTTGTCCCGGTAATATGTATTTTCCCTTAGGAGATTTATAAGGGCGATCGTTACCCCCTTCTTCTTCCGAGGCCACCTGGCCCTTCTGCCTTCGGTATATAGGATTAATTATATAGGTAAAGTCCGAATCCATACTATCTCCCGATTTTAATTCCATTATATCCTTTTAATTCTCCGTATAAAAATTAAACGGGTTTACCCCTTTACGAGCTGTGAAATTTACCCTAATATTAAAAAGCTTGGGGCGTATTAAAGGAGGCCTAAGGCCCATACGAACGTTAAATATATAGGAACGTATCCCGGTAATATTTGTATTCGTATTTAGGCTTTATTACTCCTTATTATTAACCAAATAGCCCTAGGGATCGTTACCTTCCGTTACCATGCGCAAAAAGACCTCGTACCAAGCAGCAGCGCCAATTTCCCCTTATAACCACCCTGCTTTAAGGAGGTTCCTTAATGGGTTAGGGCCCATTATAAACCTTAAATAATTTATATAAAACACCTTTACCTAATTCATAAAATGCCTTATATAATTATTGGGCGGTGGCCCGAAGAAATACAGCATATGGTTCTTTTTCCCTTCTCCCCCCATGCCTAATTTTAACTCTCGAAGGCGGTACCATAGCCTTTTTCCATTATCTTTTAACTCTTAAAATATAAGGGCCTTCTTATCAGCGTAAACCTCCCTTCTCATTCGCGTATGGATCCACGTTATCTTTTGCTTATAAATTATAGTCCTAAGCGTCTTTAACATTATAAGGTACTAAGATCGGTAAAAGGGGCTAACTTATATAAAAATAATTACTATAAGGAGGACCTTAAACTGGAGGCCGTACTTTTTAAACATACCCCTATTGGCTTTATTTTGAAATATCGCCGAGAATCTTATACGAGCCTCCCACGTATGCCTTTTAAAGTCCTCTCCTGCGTTCTTTAGTGCGAACGTAATAAGCATTATACCCTTATGGTAGCCTTGGATAAAGGTTATTCGCGGGTCTTTTTACCCTTTTATTATGGGGTCAACCCCTGCCTTTATTACATTAAACAGATCGTAATTTTTAAAAAACGGGTACTGTAAGGAAATTATAAGGGCCGCCTGGTCTTTAATGGTTGGTATATTCTTAGGTCCCCTTAAAGGTTTAAAGTCCGTAATCGTAAACCTAATATTATTTACCCCGCTATATATCTCGATATAATCCTTATAGGTAATTAATTATTAATGGGAAAAAGATTAATTATATTTTAATAGCTTAATAATGTTATACATATATGCCCAAATGTTTATAAAAAACGCTTTGGTGGTAATGGGCCTTCGAAACCATTGGCGGAAGCGGTCGTTTTTATAACGGTCGATAAGGTTAAACATATTCCTAATAATTATGCTTATATTCCTTTGGGCAATTTCTTTAAGCTTTGGGTTATCCACGTATAAGATATACAAGGGGATTGGCCCTCCCCAACGGGCCTGATTTCTGTATAGGCGCTAAGGTTTAATAAAGGTTTTCGTATAAAAAATCACCTTTCGGAATAATTTAAATAAAAACTCCGATTGGTATCCAGGCATTTAAGCGCTGGTTTCGTTCTTTAGCCTTAATCCTTCGAAGGTATAATCTCCCATTATTAAAATAATGCTGCTTAGGGCTCTTTCGCTTTATTAGATAATAATAAAAAATAAGAGGTATGCTTGGACTAAAGTTCTTAGGTTAAAAGGGCTAATAAGGCACCAAATACCGGGGGTTAGGCTAAGGGTAATATAAGCTTTTAAAGGGCAAGGGAATTTAAAAAATAAGGAATTAAATTAAAATAGAGAATAAGCTGAGCAGGATTATATTATAAAGATTTAAGGCTGGGAGATGGTATGGTTAAAAGAAATCGAGGAAATATGGGGGGAAAAAAAGGGGGTATTTATACCCATAGGGCTTAAGTATACTGGCGGGTTTTAGGTAAACGGTGGTATTTTTTTAAATAAACAGGTATTTCCTTAAGCGTTCCCATTATTACCCTTTTGCCTTATTACCCTTATAATTCCTATAACTTTTATGGCTATTAGCGGGCCTCCTATTTTTAATCGGATAACCATATAAATCTTTTAGCCCAACTTCTTTCCCTTTCTTTTCTCCTATACTTTTGATAATCCTTTCTCCTATATACTTTTTATCGGTGCCTTTCTTCTCCCTATAATGCTCTTTTTTTTATATATTCCTCGCTTTTTTCCCTTCCTCCGAGCCCTTTTTCCCTTAAACACTCGCTCTCTTTATCACCCCCTTTTTTTAATCTACTCCCTGATCCTTTTAAAATATATCCCATTTAAACCAAAGTAATAATAAGGAGGCTTATAGGGGGCTCCCTAATCTTTTGGCTTTTATTCGGCGTTCACCAGCGGCCAATAGGCCTTCTGGTTTTTCCAAACCTATTATACCTATAAGCCAGCCTTTTTTTTTTCCTATACCTTATCGTATAACCTTCGTTCTCCCTTGCCCTTGCACTCCTCCTCCTTTTATAAAAGGGCCCGGGGCTTGTATTATAAGGAACCGCACTCGGATTATTAAGCATTTTGCTCGTGGTTAGGCGGCCCTTTTAATTAACGCCACTTTTATTATTACCCGAAGCCCTCCTTTAGGTATATTTTTCCTAAATTATTAACTTTATATAGGGCTATTTAATTTTAATTTCCCTGGTAATTACTCCTACTCCTTCTCCTTTACCGGTTAGGCCGTAAGGCCGTATCGATCGGGTGCTTTAAAACCTAACCATTAGTTCCAGCGGCTCTGCTCGGCTCCCTTTATCCCCCCTATCGCCTTATACCTTTCGTTAATTTAGCCTTATATAGCAAACCAGCCCGGGTCTTTTTTCCCAGGGTTTATCCAGGAGATCCTCCCTTGCCTTTTTTTTTAATTTAATCCCCCTAAATTAACCGCCCCAGCGTACGGTTACGGTCTTTGGAGTTAAAATACCTTTCAGGCACGATACCGTTTAGGCCTTCCAATTTGGTATCCTCCCGTTAAGGCTATCCTCGAGCCTTATTAAAAGGACCCGGTTTAAGCCGGTTTCCAACTTCGTTTATAAGGTTTATTCCACCTTCGCACCCTTTCCATTCTTATTTCCTAGGGCTAAGTAGGATTAATTATCGTTACTTTTTTAAAATATCCTTTATTACTTTTAGTTTGGCCTGTTTAGGGACCCTCCTTTAAACTATATTTATATGGCCATATATATTAACCTGGATATGTTTAAAACCCTTCCTAAGATTACTAGCCTGGCCCTTATATTATATAAAAGGGTTAATCGGCCTATTACCATTCCCATCCTATATAAAGGCTTCCTGGGGCAAATTATGGGTGGTTTATATTCCTCCTTTTGCTTTCATCGTTGGCAGGCACTGGCCGTATAATTTAAGGGCGTGGTAAATAAAAACCCTTACGAGTATTATACCTCCGGATAGGCGAATTATTTTTAGGGCTGGAAGCCTAATACTTTTATTTATTATATATTTCCCTTTTTCGAATATATTTCCGTTCCTGGGTATACCGGAAATAAATGTGGTAATTACCTTTGGCTCGGTAAGGTTTATACAGCCGAAAATAAAGGCCTTAAAAAATATATATTGGTTTTGGACTCCGATCCTTCCTATAACGGCTATACCCCCTATAAAAAGTTCCGCATCGAAAAGTTATTTAATAATACGGTATGGGAGCAGAATATTAAGCACTGGGAGGATTACTTCGAAATTATTCTCGGCGGCCCTAACCTTTTAGAGATTATAAACGTTTTAAATTTGGGGGCTGAAAATATTCCCGGCTTAACCAGGCCTTCTATATAACCGGTATAAGGGTCTGGTTCTTTTGGCGCTTGTAATCGAGGGGGTGGCCAAAATAAAGCTCCTAAAGGAAATAGCGGTGGTGGCGCGGCGGCCTCTTAGGCTCCTGCTCGTCGCGAGGGTCTACGCTCTCGCAAGGAATAGGGGGTATTACAAATTTTTCAAAATTAAACCATAATTTTTTCGTCCCGCGATCAATCCTTTCGCTATTACCAAAATAAAAATTATACTATATAGGACTATCCAATGGCGTCCTTTAATATAAAAAATTAAATTTTTCCCACGAAGGAATCTTTACTTTTACGTATAGCCTTTTAAATAGGGATCCCGCCCTTTTTTCTCCGTAAATTAAATAAATAAATTAAAATTTAAACGGGTAACCTTCTCCTAAAGCTGGGAGGCTGTTTTTTAATTACCACCTATAAATAGTTTAGGATAAGGCCATTCGGTGTGGTATGGGAACGGGAAAAAGGAAGCGTAAAAATATTCCCTTTTAAACTTTTAAATAAGGGGATATGGTTCTTCTTTTTTTATGCGTATATATACCTCGGGCTATTAACGGAGCTTTAGGTGTGTGGTTTCTATTGGGTTCTTTTATAATATTTGGTTTTAAACTGGTTGGGGCTTATTATTATATAAGGGAGGGGATATAGAAAAAGGGGAATTTCTCTTTATATGGTAGTTCCTTTGGAGGTCTTGTAATATTATACAGCTTTATTCCTCCATAAAAGGAATATTACCGAATTCTTCCGTGGCTATTATTGGGATTTAAAATCGTACTTTCTTTGTTGTTCCTAAAAAAGGTACTTTCCCCGATTTCCGTTTTTCGTTCTTTAATTCTTCCATATTGCGTGGTTTTTTTAACCGTAATATTATAATAATACATTCGGCTAAATCGTTTTTTTCCTCCTAATCGCTACCATAAAATATTACCGTTCGGCGTTAGTCTTTACCCAAACTTTTTAACATATTATCCCCAATATAACCTTCCGAGTTATCCTCCTTATCGCTTAATCCTATATAATCCTCTCCCAACTTATTATTCCATTTTAAATAAGGTTCTCATTTTTTCCAGGTATTATTATTAATTCCTGCCGGCTTATTTTACCATCCGTTCTTTTGAATAAACTTCTTAACCCTATTGCTCCCGATTATACGTTTAAAAGGAGGGCTTTCTTTATAGGGTTCCTTAAACTGCACCGTTCTTCCTTTATTCGAAAGCTTATGAATAATATAAGGCCCTATCCATCGAGGGTTTTACTTATCCTTTGTACTCCTAACCCCTATAACTGGTGTCCATTATAATATTAAATCCCCTTTTTCTAATGGGATCTTCCTTATTTTCCCGCTATTCTTTTTATTCACGTACTTGGCCCTGGCTTCCCTATTCCGTCGTAGGATTCGGGCTGCCTCCGCCAAGTCCGTTTTTTTCCGTTCCATTACCCGGCTCCTTTTCGCCAAGAAGTCCGCGTACGGTATATCACCTTTTTAATTAATCATTCTCCAGGTAGGGAGCGCCATCTTAATGGGGGTGACCATTTTTTAACCGTACAGTAACGCGTATGGGGAGAATCCTGTAATTTAATTTATCGTAACTTTTTGCGCCATTAATACCCCTGGGTACGCGTCAACCCAGCTGCCGCCTAGTTTTAATAACGCATCCCTGGTGCTTAAATAATGGTGTTCTATTCCCCCTTATAATCGTAAACTATACGCCGATACCGTAATCTTGGCCAGGCCTATTCGCTTTATAAGCTTATTTAAAAATCCTCGGTTCTTTGGTCCTCCATTAATTACCAATTTCCCATATATCCCATACCTATAAATTATATTTTGCCAAATAAAGTTGGCCATTTACCCTGCGATGGTTTCTTATAATAATCGCCCTTTAATTTATCCTATTAAATCATATCTGGCCTATATAATGTAAATATACCCTTTCCTTAGTGGTATCCAGAAAATATCGAGCGAAACCTTAAAAAAGGGGGTTAAAATAGGGTTAGAGATTTTTAGCGGTATTTTAGGCCTTTAAGGGTTTCGCTTCTGGTAGGTTGGGCAGGTTCTTAATACCTCCTGCACCTGCTTTTATTATCCTTTTTAATAATAACGCTAAATAATAAAATTAAATATAGCGTTCCATTCTTTATACCCTCCGTAAATATAATTACTTTAAATAATATATTTCCGGGTTTGGTTATTATCGACCACCAATTATAATTATAATTTACCCCTTAAGGTTTTGCGCCAAAATTTCTAATTCTTTACCAGGTAATTCAAAGCCTTCCTTTTCTAACGAAGGAATAGCTTATAAAAAATATCGCTCGGTTTTTTTAGGGTGGTAAGGAAATACGCTATTTTTCGGGATTTATCGCTCCATATTTCTCCTCCCAAAATCTTAATATCCCTTTAATCCTGTACAACCCTAAGCACGTATAACTATGTATTAATAAAATCTTTAATATTTTTCTCCAGTTTATTATCTTCCTCGTTTAAGGGTCCTGGGGGTTTTCGTAATAACGCATCTGCCATAGCATTTTTACTTCTTAATATATGCTCCACGTTAAAATCGAATTACCGTATTCATATAATCCATTTAATAATAAATGCTCCGGATAGGTTAATAGTATTACTATTAAACTAATACATTATATTAACCGTATCCATCCTAAAAGTAAAATACGCGCCGTATAGGTAATTCCGTAATCGCTTTAAAACCATAAGCAGCCCCTTGTATTTTAGCTTGGCCGAATGGTATATTCCTTCGGCTTTTTTTTAATAACCAGACTTATACCTCGCCATTAGGACCTTCCCTTTCCTCTTTTAGCCGATCCATACTCCCCATCCGGTTCTTAATACGTCTGCTCTAATAATAATACGCCCTGCCTCCGGGGAGTAATCAATTCTGATTAAAACTGGGGGCGATATTAGGGTTTACTTAAGGATTTCCATTATTCTCGTATACTTTTCCTCCCAAATAAACTGCGCCCCTATACGGGTAAATTTGTATAAAGGTTTAATAATATAAATAAAATCCTTAATAAATATTCGGTAAAAAACCACTATACCAATAAATCTTTTAATATTTAATATATTTTTAAAAACCGTCCACTCCTTAATCTTAATAATTTTGGCTTATTTAGGATTACGGCCATTCGTTCCGCATATAAAACCTATTATTACGGCTAATTTCTGGCATTATTTAAATTTAACCATAAAAATCGTGGTCCCGGCCAGCTTATTCCGCAATAGCACTTAATCCAAATTCCTAATATATTCGGCCACGTATTACCGTACCCCTGGGTAAATTTCTCGCCCATCGTATATAATAATAAAACCTTTAACCGTAATATTATCGATAAGTATCCTACATATTATTGGAATAAAACCTAGGAGAATAATGGAAATAATCCTACAAAATTAAGTAATACTATTCGTTCCTTCTTACGGAAACGTGGTTATTTTAAATAGGCCGGCGAATATTGCAAAGGTAATAAGATCTCGGGATTTTAAATCGAGCACCACTTGGTCGTATTCGGAGTAGAAATCCAGGAGTAAAATAAACTGGCAATAGGTTATATCCTTTATAAACTTATTGGTAATTAAAGGTATAAAAGTATTACGAATTATAACCGAATTAAGCCTTTCCGTTAAATTAATTAAGCGGTACTTCCTATTTTTTTTTTTAATTAGGAACCAGGGGTTACGGTACGCCGCTTAGTTTGGCTTAATCATCCCCTTTTTTTTTCGCTCCTCGAGTATTTTAATTACCACCGTTATTAATGCCTTGGGGATAAAAATACTTTTAACCTGCCATTTTATATAAGGTACCGTATTGATCTTTTGGGAAGGGGCTATATTAAGGTTAACTTTGCCTAAATATTCCCAGAACCATACCAACGCTTATTTTTTATTTATAAGTATATTTATAAATATCCTTTATTTTTCCCTTTATAATTCCCCGAGGGATTTTAAGATCTTATTCCTCCTTTTCAGTATAAGCCTGGTACCGTTATACCCTGTCTTATATAATCGTGGGCAAATGTATTCGCTTTATTTAATATTATTATGATTTTTTTCCGATGGCTTATTTTTTTCCCACTTTTTCTCGTACCAGTCCGGGTTTACGGGGGCCGTTTTATACTTTACTTAAGTATCCACGGGCTTTATTTTATCCGCCACACGCTTATATATAATAAAAATATTAATAATATTGGCATTATTAAGGGGAAATGCCTTTTGGGTTCCGCCAATGCTTAGGATCTTGTTAATAATAAAATCTCGTATTCTCCTTTTATTATTTCGCAGCTTCCGATTATTACCCTTATAATACTTTCCTGGGAAAACGTCTAACCTTTTCCTGGCAGTTTTTTTTTTATAATTGGGGTTTCGTGGGTAATCGTAAGGCTTTCTATGCCCTTGCCCCTTTGATTGGTAAAGGGCAACCTTTATATTTGGTTCTCCGGTCCAGATCTCTCCATTTAGGAGGTTTTCCCCTCCTTATGGCCTATTAATATGCCCCTTTATAGGTATATCCTTTTTAAACTTCTTTATAAGGCGCTTAATTTCCTTTATAAAAAGTTGGGCTATTATTTTTTCGTTATCCGAATCCAAAACTTCTATTATATAGGCAGGGATTTCGATTCTGCCAGCACGGGGTTTCCCTAATCCTATACTGGCCTCTTTTTTTTTATTGGTCGAATTATAAAGGCTTCCTATATTTTTCTAAAAACCTTTATTCCCTGGGGATAAATATTACGAAGTATTTTTCCACGTTCTTTTTTTAGGGTTAGATTTATAATAATAATAATATAATTATTCCCTTTTATTTCGAGCTCCCCGATTAATATATTGCGCTTTTTATTATGGCGTTGTTTCCACCCCGTTACCACGATAAAAGGTATTCCTAATATTATTTTTGGCGCCCCTTTTCGATTTTCTTCTGGTACGAAGAAGTTTTGCGCAATGCGTTTAGGTTTTAAAGAAACGTGCACCCATTACCGTATAACCAAGGCTGAATTAATTTTCTGGCCATTATAACCGGAAAACGCAACTTACGCCTGGTAAGCCTTAAAGCCGTATTCCTGGGCGTAGGTTCGTTTTAAAATATTGGCTTTCGCGCCTATATTTATGATAGCCCTGGCCAGCCTATTTTTTGGCCCTCCTATACGTATTAATAAGTACGGGCTCGGGTAAAGGAAAAAGGGGATTGCTAAGGGGATTAATACCAATGGGTCAGGAATATTAACTGGATAAAAAACTACCTCTTCTCCCTTTAGCACTGCCGCTTTTAGGCCTCCTGGCAGGCTTATAAATAAAACCCTAAAATTTATACGCTCGTATTATTAATATAATTAAATGCGTATAAGGTTTATAAACTTTAATTCCTCCGGGGGTATATTATTAATAAAACGTATCTCTATTCTAACCACCTGGTAAATATTAGGCTTATTTAAAACTACCTATCGGTATCCCTTTGGCTTTTTACCCTTGTAAATAATTTCGTTAATAATTTCCTCCACCCTTATTTTACCTGCCAGTTTCTCTTATAAGATTATCCTTATGGGTTATAATACTTATAATACCTCCGCAATTATTAACCCGCAAGGCCTCCCTATAATTTTTACGAGTTATTTTTCCATTGCCTTTTAAAAAATTAGGTCCGTAAACTTTAGGGGGTCCTTATACTTACTGCCTAAGGGCGCCTTTTCTTCCTTCTATATATTGCGTTCTATTTTCTCCTTTATTGCGCCCAATACTTTTTCGTGGCCAGGATTCTTCTTTTTTCCTTTGGCGCCTTTTTTTTCCCCAACCGCTTTAATTTTATTTTCCACTCTTGCTCTTTTTAGGGGCCTGCCTCGTCCTTTCTTAATTCCTTCCTGGTTATAATTAAAAACCAATTGCGCCGTTTTATTATAAACGTTAATAATAAGGGCTTCCGCTATTATCTCCGCTTTTATATTCTCCCAACTTTTCCATAAGTACTCCTTAACCGCTGTTACCTTACCTTTTATTATAATAAATGGTTAATTATCCTAAACACCATTATTCCTGGGAATTTCGTAAACCTCGTCGGTTAGGTTTATTTATGGCTGGCGTATTTAAGGTACCTGGTCCTTTTTATTAATTAGGCCAGGCGTATTTTTTAAAAACCAAGGGTTTTTTATAATTGTATTTTGGGCCTTTTATACCCGATTGTACTAATCCTTAGGCACCTTTTTTTGCTTATAATACCGTAGAAATATTATTCTTATTGGTGCTCCTTCCGTAATTATATTATTAAATATTTTAATGGGCCAAATATTATATTCGCTCCTTTTGAAATCCTATCCTAATATTCAATAAAAGGGGTATTTATAAAGGACTCCGTTAATTCGATCCTAAATATTCCACAGGTAATTATATAATATATGGTTATTTCCTAAGTACTAATAATATCTTATTACCTTGGTCTGGTACTGGGGCCTTTTATTAAAACTGGTTATTAATATAGGGAATGCTTATACCTTTAAAATTTCCAAAGGGGTTATACTGGTTTTTTAGGGGAATTTGGCCTAAATATAATAAAGTCCTTGCGTATGGTCCCGTCCAGTTTAATAGGTCTAATTAGGATTATACCTATGGTGGTTTTCGTATTGGGGCTTATTTTCCCTAATTTTACTATTATCCAGTACCAGCTTCACTTTTTCGCCTATTTTTTAATTTAATAACGCATATATATTAACCACGCTTAAAGCATTTAGTTTTTTAATTAAGTCTTATTTAATTACTTTGGGCAGGACTGATCGGCTAATAGGTACTTTATCGCTTCCTCGTGGTCGGAGCGCGGGCGGCAAATCGCGGGGGTCGGTTTAATTCCTCTGGGCCATTTTGGCCAAATCGTATCGGTTGGCTTATTAAAACTGGGGGTCGATGGGGTTACGCGTGGCTTCCTTAGCGCGGGCGGTGGTCCCTCTTTCTTCTTATTGGAACTTATTTCCGAATAGCTTTATCGTCTTTTTATATTAATCCAGGAACGCTTTAAGCTTCTGGAGGAATTCCTCGTGGATTCCGAGGTACAGATTATTATTTATGATCCTTGTAAAATTATATAATTAAGCCCATAATATATTATCGAAGGCGTTTAGGAACGCGTTCGATAGAATAATATTATTGGTATAACCCGTGTGGTTCTTCTTATATTAAGCGAGCCGGCGTTTCCACCCCGCGATATATAGCCGTTATTAATTAATATTCTTTGTAGGCCAGTTTTAATAGGCGAAGCGCTCCAGGTCTGCCATATTACGGCCTTCCTAAAAGGTATCCCTATCTGCGAATTCCGTTTTTAAGGCCTTTTTCGCTTTAATCCATATTTTTCCTATAGCGAGCGATTCGATTGGTTCGGCGTAGGTGTTAATATAATATTATATAATGTAATTTATTTTCTGCGCATCGCTTATAAGTACTGCCTGCTTAAATATTCGATCCAATTAACGCGTATATTAGGAAATATTATTTCCCTTAAATATTACGCTCCCCTATATACCAGGGAGCGGTAACGGTAATTGGACCACAGCGTATTGGTTTATCTTATGGGGACTATATTAACCAGCACTGGATATTACTTTTACGAACTGGCCGGGGAATAGTATTCGTTTTATTTTTTAAAATATTGGAAAAATGTTCGTATTATATTTTGCCCGGGGCATTGGCGTAATAAAAGTTCTGGATAGCGGGATTTTAAACGAGGAAGGATTAAAAGGCGATCGCTCGGCTCCTCGTTTACGTGGTAAGGTTTAAGCTTTATTGGCGCTTTCGGGTATTTCTGCTTTCGAAAATCGTTCTTAGGCCTAAGGCTTATTTATAAGGCATTTTTTGCCTTCCTTTACCGTAATAATGTTCTGGCAAAAAAACCTTCGCCGTGCCTTGCCTTAAAAATATAATATAATAAATTTAAATGGTGGAATAACTTTTTAAAAAATAAAATAATTTATAAAAAATGGAAAAGATTATAAAAGTTAGGATTCAAACAGGTTTTTAAAGGGTAATGCAGTACAGGACTATTTTTCCTTAACCCTAGGCTAAAAAATTATAAACGGTCCCTTGGAATTAAAAATAATAATAATGGTAATACTTTTTTAGGCCTTTTAAGCGTAATTGTGGGATTTTTATAACTCGAAGCAGGGAACCTATATAATTTTCTTAATAATTACCTTTCTATCTCCCGGGTATTAGTACTATTCTTCCGGGGCCCCAATAAATCCTATCCCTTGCGTCCCGCGCCTTGCGCTAAAAGATCTTAGGCTTTATAGGCATACCGCTTTACCGTTCTCCTCGATCGCCTTTACCCCTTACTATTAATTAATCCGCTCCTGGTAATTTTTAGCTTACCGGCTTTTTATAGGGCCGGGCGTAATATTGGCTAATTTATTTAGGCTAAAAGGCCTCGCCTTACCTTCCCCTAAACTCCAAACCTTTCACAACTTCCTTACCGCATATTCATCCCCCTTTTTGGCCGCTTTTTTAGGTAAAAGAAATTGGGCGCTTTCGAAGGGGGTTGGGAATTAACCATAGTTCTATAGGTGGGAGCCTTAAAAATCTGGCGTTTATAATTTATAAATTATTATAATCGCCATATTTCCCTCTGGTTACGGTCCGATCGTAATAAAACATGGGACCCCTAAATTTTTCCCAAATAAGTTTAATTCTCGAGATTTCTTTTTTTTTTCTTCTGGCCTATACAGGATTACCCTTATACCAGATTCCTTAAAAGGGGATCGACCTCAGTTTGGACGGGCGATCCGTATTTTTCCAAGCCCTTTAAGGGATACTTCCCCTGGTATCCGTTAAATCGGGCACGGGGTTTAATATTAATAATAAAAAATAAAACTTAATTTAGGAAACGGTGGGGGTTAGGCTTTTATTTAAAAAACAACTTAATAATTATAAAAAACGGTATTTATCTTCCCCTATATTTTAAAACGCTTGGTGGCTTTAATCCTTCCTTTTTTTTATACCTTTTAAGGAATGGCAAAGGTACTCCATAATTCCTATTCTTTGCTTACGGGGTTTTAGCCGGGATTATATAAATTATCTTTCCGCCACGTAGTTTTTAAAATCCTTCGCAATCGTAATAAGCCCTTATAAACCAAGCCCGGTTATTATATACTTCCTCCTGCCTATAAGTAGAATACTAATACTGTTCAGCTCTGCTTACTTTTTCCCAAATCGGTTTAAAATGCCTCCGTAATCTCCACCTTAATATTATTTATCCCTTTAACCGGAATTACGTAAATTATCCCTTCGCCACGTAATTTTTGGGATCTTTTTTATAACCGTAGGTAGGATTATAGTACGGGCCAGTTTAGGGGCGCCTTATTTAACCCCTAAGCTTTTACGGTAGTTTTAACCAGCCCTAATTATCCCTTCTCCTTAAAACTTCTTTTAATAATATAAAGGCACTCCTGCTGCTTTCCCCCTTATTTTAAGTTTAACCGGAATTGCGTAAATTGCCCCTCCGCCATATAGTTTTTGGGATCCTTTATAACCGTAATACCCTCGAAGCTTAAGCTGGGCTTATAAAAATATTCCTTCCATTTAAAAGTAGGATTATAATCCTGCTTTTCTTTATGCGCATTAATACTTTTAGTAATCCCTTCCTCTGCTCCTTTTATAACCGAGCAAATAAAGGCTTCCTCGCTATATTGCGCCTTAATTTCACGCCGGACTTCCGTAATGTAATGGGGGTTTAATTACTTATTAGCCTTTATTATCTCGCTTACAGGGGTATAATAAGGGTGTACAGCTCTGCTTAGTATTTAAAGCCCAGTCCCTTTTTAGCCTTCCCACCGCGATTATATACGCGTTTTTAATCGGCGCCGGGCCTATTCCGGAATCGAATTCCCGTTATTTGGCTTTGGCCTTTATAGGTTTGCAATACTGCCAGGGTAATCCTATGGCGCCGTAAAGCTTCCGCATTATTTCTTCTTTTCGAGGACGTATTCCCTGGTTCCTTCGTAATAGTAAATCGTTTAAAGTGTAGGTAATTAAATTTTAAAAGGCTTTTAAGCTCCGTATATTATACAGGTCTGCCCAATTTTGCCTATTATTGCCCCTAATTTATCGTGCTTATTTTATCCTAGGGGTAATTAATTCTTAGCCGGATATTACGCCTTTATTATTGTGGGAAAAAGACTGCCCCCCCCAAGGAGTATAGTTTACGCAATTTTTTAGGTTCTTATAGCGCAGCGTACTGGTCGGTCTTTAGCTTTATTATAATATAGGTGTCCGTTTCCGCTTCTTATAGCGTAAGTATTACGAATTCCTTATCGGTATACCGTAAAAGGGTTCTTCTACCTTGGCGTAATAATTTCCGCGGATTCCTATTTATGCTTATTAATATAATTCCGTATAGTATTATTCCTTAATTATAATTATTAACCCAAATTAATTAGGGGGAGAGAATGGTAAAGGAATTTCTTAAATTTTAATTCTAAAAAACGCAGGCTCGTTGCCAAAACTTAAGTTTGTAAATCCTGGTTAAATCTCCAGAAAATGTAACGGGGAGTAGGTTTAATAATCTCGTTATATGGTCGGTGTTTAAAACCAAGCTGTTTGGTTTGGTTAAACCTCCAGTTACCTATTTAAAAGCGGCAATACTCCAGAAAATATGGAATAATCCTGTACAGGGTTATTCCTAAATAATAATATAATATTTGGGGGAAAATATAATGTATTAAATAATAGTTGTATTTTTATAATCAAGTTTTTACCGCCATGGTTTATTACCCTTTTCGAAGTCCCGCAAATCCCGGGGGTCCTTCTGGCTTTTTATATAATCCTATACAGGACTATTTTAAGGCTTTAAATTAGTTATTTAAGCAATCGCGCCGGGCGCCGGTCTTTGGTACAAATGCAGCGGGGGATATCTCCGGCACCGCTACAGTTCGTATTAGCTACAAGAGGTCAAATTTCTCAGATACGCCACATCTGCGTATCAACTGCGCCACTACGTATCTGCTGCGCCACTGCGTACTAAATAGGCTATCGCGTATCAAGTACGTCACGGCGCATCAAATACGTTATCGCGTATCTAATACATAACAGGTATATTCATGTATATAAGTTATAAATATGTATGGCATAATAAAGGTAATAATCATGCTATAAAATGGCTTCCCTGTACGCTCTTCTTAATATAAAGCAATATTAATATAACCACCAATTAACCTTATTATACCAACTTTATAAGTAACTTAATTTAACCTCCCATATTTAATAATTAAAAGTTGAATTAACTCCGCCGAAGTATAATATACCTGTTTTAAAATCGATTACCAATTCCGTCGAGTTACCCCCCTATCGCTATTATAAGCGATATCATTTTAACCATTCCCCTTAAATGGGAGACCTAAAATAAGGAATTCCACACCAAGTTTATCGATTCCTATTAAATACGCCATTATTATATCGTGAAAATCGCTACTGCGATTTAAATTATTAAAGAAGATGGTATTTTGTTTTATTTCATTCGCCTATCATATTTGCTTATTTTATTCGCTTATTATTTTATTTTTTACGGTTATTATTTTATTTCTATTTATTGTATTCGCTTTTTATTCTATACCTTCAATTTTTTCTTTTATTTCTTTTCATTATTATTCGCTTTTTATTCTTTATATCTTACTTCTTATTCATTCTATCTATTCGCTTATTAGTTTTCCTTCTATTCATTTATTGTTTTAGTTATTTCATTTTTCCTCATTTTAATTCTATTCATTTCACTTCCTTACTATTTTACTTTGTTATTTCTCTTTATTTCACTCGCTTATTATTTTACTCATTTCAATTACTTACTGATACTATTTGGGTTAATTTGAAAGTCTTTTAAAAGTCTAAACAAACAGGGCTACTGGCTGATTTAAACTTATGCACTTAAGGTTTACAGTTTTAATAAACGACAAGGGTTTAACCAATTGAACTACTATACTACAACTTACGTTATTTGGTATGGGACCTTGTCTGGTTTATAAACCTTCATTCCTGAATGAACGATTAAATAATAAACTCTTAATGGTTTGAAAAAATAAAAAACAAATTTTAAAATATTAATAAAAATACGTGCATTTTTGGCAAGTCATATAATATTTACTGTATTAAATTTTCCCAGCCGTGAATTTACATGACCTAAAACTTTAAAATTAAAATAAAATGGCTAAAGAAAATGCCAGAAATGAAATGAATGTTGTAAAAGAAAGCCAAAATATAAGAGAGTCTTTTTATGAATTTTACTTATTTTATTTCATTTTATTCAGGCCGATGTGGGCAAGTCTGTATTTGCAAAAAGCCATATAATAATATGGTTGGGTATATGATTAGGCCGCCCCTGATTTTTTTCCCGCCTAACGATGCCGTTTCTAGTACATTTTAAAATTGAAGTATAAATCGCAAATAAAATGGTAAAAATAAAATAAAAGCTGCAGTGGAAGAATGATCATTACAATACCAATTTACTGATTTTTATTTATTTTATTAAGGCGGATGTGGCCTGGTGCGTATGGCAGGTATGCATTTACCAAAGTCATATAATAATGTGGTTGTTCATATAATCAGGCCGCCCCTGATGTTTTTCCCGCCTTACAATTCAGTTCATAGTAAATTTTAAAAATGAAGTAAGAAACGCAAATAAAATCGTAAAAATAAAATAAAACCTGGGATCAAAAGATAATCATTTAAACAATATTTTACTGCTTTCTATTCATTTTCATTTATTTTATTTAGGCTCATACGGCCTGGTGTGCATTTGCCAAAAGCTATGTAATAATGTGATTGGTCACATAATCAGCCTCCGCCGATTTTTTTCCCGGCGCACGATTCCGGGCATTATAAATTTTAAAAAGGCAGTAAAAAGCGCGAATAAAATGGTAGAAATATAATAAAAATTGCAATGACAAGGCCAGGGTTTAAAGGACATTTTTCAGGTTTCCATTTTCTTTTATTCATTTTATTCAGGAGGATGCGGCCTGGTCCGTATAATAAGTATGCATTTGCAAAAAGTTATATAATAATATGGTTAGGCATATAATCAGCCGGCGCCTAACCTTCTTTCCGTCTTATAATTCCGTCTATAGTAAATTTTAAAAATGAAGCATGAAACGCAAGTAAAATGGTAAAAATAAATTACAAGCTGCGATCGAAAGATAATTATTTAAATACTATTTTACCGATTTTTATTTATTTTTATTACCTTTATTTGGACCGATGCGGTCTGGAGTTCATTTGCCAAAAGCCATACAGTAATATAGTTGGGCACATGGTCAGCACGCACCATAATTCTTTCCCGCGTTATTATTGCGTCCACAGTAGATTTTAGAAATCATGTAAAAAGCGGAAATAAAATCGTAAAAATAAATAAAAACATGCTCTATATAACGAAGCTCCCAATAGACATTTTTATCAACTCCATTTACTTGTATTAAATCTATTACGGTGGATACGGGTAAGTATATGTTTGTAACAAAACAAATAGACAAACGTGTTATTATTTGGCGTATTGTAGCGGGGAGTAGGTCTGATAACCTCGCTGCATGGTCGGTGTCTAAAACCAAGCTGTTTAGTTTGGTTAAACCTTTAATTGCCTGTTTAAAAATAATAATACTTTAGAAAATATGGAATAATCCTATATAGGATTATTCCTAAACGATAATATAATATTTAAGGAAAAATATAAGATATTAAATAATAATTATATTTTTATAATTAAGTTTTTACCGCCATGGTTTATTACCCTCCCAAAAGTCCCATAAGTCCCGGGGTTCCTTTTGGCTTTTTATATAATCCTGTATAGGATTATTTTAAGGCTTTAAATTAGTTTATTTAAGTAATTGCGCCGGGCGCCGGTCTTTGGTATAAATATAGCGGGGGAGACCTCCGGCACCGCTATAGTATAGTGTTTAAATCATATGGGAAAACTATATTAAATTTATTTCTCAGTTTACTGATAAGTTTATAGCTCTTTTTTGGAGTCACCAATAAAGGTTTTTACACATTGCAAAATAATTTGAATATTTTATTTCATATGCCTATATTAGTAAATATACCTGTAAATTGTTAGAAAGTGGGTTTTCGCCTAATTAGGAAGGACTCCACACTTTTCAACGTTTGAGCCATTTCCCCCCTGTAAGGCTTAGTAATCCCTCACAGGCTTAATGATTTTAAAAAGCGAATACTTCACTCGCTTACGGTCACTACGTATTCTCGATAAAATACTCCAGCACACTTATCTTACTCTTTAAAATATTAATGGGATATAACCCAAAGTTTAAATATTAGGCCAAGGACGACCTTATTTTCAAAAGGGTACCCGTTATAAAAACCAGGCTAAAAAGCCTACATATGATCAGGGAAACGCTTAAAAAAAAGCTTAAAAACGCACAGTAATATTAAAAAAAAGCTGATCATAAATATCATCAGCCAAAGGAATATATGTATTTTAATGGGGACTTGGTCTAATAGCCTCGCTGCATGGTCGGTGTCTAAAACCAAGCTGTTTAATTTGGTTAAACCTCCAATTATCTTTTTAAAAATGGCAACGCTTTAAAAAATTTAAAATAATCCTATACAGGATTATTTTTAAACCAAAATATAATATTTAAGCGAAAATATAACCTATTAAAGAAAAGTTATATTTTTATAATTAAGTTTTTACCGCTATGGTTTATTACCTTCCAAAAGTTTTATAAATCCCGGGTTTTTTTTTACTTTTTATAAAATCCTATACAGAATTATTCCAAGGTTTTAAATTAATTAGTTAAGCAATTATGCCGGGTGCAGGTGTTTGGTATAAATGCAGCCGGGGATACCTCCGGCACCGTTATAATAGCGGTTAAAAATATTCGCCCTAAAGGGGAGGATAATCATAAGGAATATCGACCTACCCGGGACCTACCCGGGACTGGTACAGAAGACCCTTTTAGGATAAAACACTAAGGATCTCTTCACGTATTATAAGCGATCCCCCAAGGGAACGTAAAAATAAGCTCCTAAAAAAACTGGCTATAATATACCTTTTACCATCTCATCTGTTCTAGCCTTTTGCACCTTGCCTGACCTTCTTACAGGAAACCTATGGACCCCATTACAGGTACGCACAGATCGATTATTATTGGCCTAATTTTATATACCAAAAATTATTAGGTCCCTTAAAAATTAACTAATAATGTAGCGGGGAGTAGGTCTAATAACCTCGCTGTATGGTCGGTGTCTAAAACCAAGCTGTTTGGTTTGGTTAAACCTCCAATTATCTGTTTAGGAGTGGCAACACTTTAAAGAATATAAAATTATCCTATACAGGATTATTCCTAAACGATAATATAATATTTAGGGGAAAATATAATATATTAAATAATAATTATATTTTTATAATTAAGTTTTTACCGCTATGGTTTATTACCCTTTTAAAAGTCCTATAAATGCCGGGGGTCCTTTTGGCTTTTTATATAATCCTGTACAGGATTATTTTAAGGTTTTAAATTAATTATTTAAGCAATTATACCGGGCGCCGGTTTTTAATATAAATATAGCGGGAAATACCTTCGGTACCGTTATATTTTACCAATTTATAATAAAAGACCGCGCCCCGCGGTTCGAAAAATTTTAGGAAAAGTTTCCTGGCTTTTACCAATATTACTAATTTATCCGTTTTCTTACCCTTTATATATTATTAATTACTTTTTTATAATAATTATAAATTCCCTTTTTTATTTTATTATAATTAAATAGGATTATATAGTTTTATTCTTATAAATTTTATTACGCCCTAACAATTATTTTCCCCGGAGGGTTTATTTTAATTAATGGTATTTAAGCTTTACTCCGAATAATTTATAAAATAAAAAACAAAATATTTATCCCCCTTTTCCATATAATTAGGAGCCAATTAAACTTAAGGAGCCCTTTTAATCCTCTTAAATCGGCGGCGCTGGCCATGCTTAATATCGTAGGCCGTATCTTTTACTCTCGCCGCCTTTTTCCTTTAAGCTTCCTTTTTTTTCTTCTTTTTCGCAGCCTTTTACTTAATATTTCTTTTAATAATAACCCACCCCGGGAAGTTCTTAATATAGGTAGGTTATATATTAGGTTCGGGACGGGGTAAATGGTATTAAATAAGATAAAATCTAAGGTCCTCCGGCCGGTGGGCCCTCCTTTTTATTAATAAACGGCGTAAAGGCTTTTTAATAATATCCTCCTTAAATATTTCGAAATTATTATTCACCTTAATATTAAAAAGCGGCCTATATTATTCTTTATATACCCACCAGTGTTAATTAATATATAAGGGGAATTAGGATTATGGTAATTATTTAAGGGTAGGAATTATATATAGGAAAAACGAGGTTATTTTTAAGGGTGGGGATAAGGGTAGCGATTAATAATTAATAAGGGATACGCGCGTAATAAAGTGTACAAAGGGTAAACAAAAAAGGGAAGGGGTGCGTAATAATAGTTTAAATAATTTTAATAAATTAGGCTTTTATCCCGGTAATATATATTCTCCTTTAGGAAATTTATAAAGGCGGTTATTACCCCCTTTTTTTTCTAAGGCCACCTGGCCCCATCCGCCTTCGGTGTACAGGATTAATTATATAAATAAAGTCCGAATCCATATTATTTTCTAATTTTAATTTTATTATATTCTTTTGGTTTTCCGTATAAAAATTAAACGGGTTTACCCTTTTACGAGTTGTGGAATTTACCCTAGTACTGGGGAGTTTAAGGCGTATTAAAAAAGGCCTAAGGCTTATATAAATATTAAATATATAAAAATATATTCCGGTAATATTTATATTTATATTTAGGCTTTACTATTCCTTATTATTAACCAAATAGCCCTGGGGATTATTACCTTTTATTATTATGCGTAAAAAGACCTTATACCGCGTAATAATGCCAATTTCCCCTTATAACCAACCTGTTTTAAGGAGGTTCTTTAATAGGTTAAAGCCCATTATAAATCTTAAATAATTTATATAAAACACCTTTACCTAATTTATAAAGTGCTTTATATAATTATTAGGCGGTGGCCCGAAGGGATATAATATATGGTTTTTTTTCCCTTTTCCCCCCATACTTAATTTTAATTCTCGAAGGCAGTATTATAGCCTTTTTCCATTATTCTTTTATTTTTAAAGTATAAGGGCCTTTTTATTAGTATAAACCTCCCTTTTTATTCGCGTATAAATCCATGTTATTTTTTATTTATAAAGTATAATCCTAAGCGTTTTTAATACTACAAGGTGCTAAGATCGGTAAAAGGGGTTAATTTATACGAAAATAATTATTATAAAAAGGACCTTAGGCCGGAGGCCGTATTTTTTAAATATACCCCTATTGGTTTTATTTTAAAGTATTACCAAAAACCTTATATAAATCTTCCACGTATACCTTTTAAAATCCTTTCCTGCGTTTTTTAATATAAATATAATAAGTATTATACCCTTATAATAGTTTTGGATAAAAATTATTCGCGGGTTTTTTTACCCTTTTATTATAAGGTTAACCCCTACCTTTATTATACCAAATAAATCGTAATTTTTAAAAAACGGGTATTATAGGGGAATTATAGGGGCTGCCTGGTTTTTAATGGTTGGCATATTTTTAGGCCCCCTTAAAGGTTTAAAATCCGTAATTATAAACCTAATATTATTTACCCCGCTATATATTTCGAGGTAATCCTTATAAATAATTAATTATTAATGGGAAAAAGGTTAATCGTATTCCAGCAGTTTAATAGTATTATATATATATGCCCAAATATTTATAAAAAACGCTTTAATGGTAATGGGCCTTCGGAGCCGTTGGCGGAAACGGTCGTTTTTATGGCGGTCGATAAAATTAAGCATATCCTTAATAATTACGCTTATATTTTTTTGGGCAATTTTTTTGGGCAATTTTTTTAAGCTTTGGGTTATCCACGTATAAAATATACGAGGGGATTGGCCCTTCCTAGCGGGCCTGGTTTTTATATAAACGCCAAGGTTTAATAAGGGCTTTTATATAAAAAATCACCTTTCGGAATAATTTAAATAAGACCTCCGATTAATATTTAGGTATTTAAATATTATAGCGGGGAGTAGGTCTAATAACCTCGCTGCATGGTCGGTGTTTAAAACCAAGCTGTTTGGTTTGGTTAAACCTCCAGTTGCTTATTTAGGAGTGGTAATACTCCAGAAAATATAAAATAGTCCTGTATAGGATTATTCCTAAATAATAATATAATATTTAAGGGAAAATATAATATATTAAATAATAATTATATTTTTATAATCAAGTTTTTACCGCCATGGTTTATTACCCTCCTAAAAGTCCCATAAGTCCCGAGGGTCCTTCTGGCTTTTTATATAATCCTGTACAGGATTATTTTAGGGCTTTAAATTAATTATTTAAGCAATTACGCCGGGCGCCGGTTTTTGGTATAAATATAATGGGAAATATCTCCGGCACCGTTATATTTTACTAACCCATAATAAAAGACCGCGCCCCGCGGTCCGAAAAACTTTAAAAAAAGTTTTCTAATTTTTATTAATATTACCAATTTATCCGTTTCCTTGCCCTTCGTATATTATTAATTACTTTTTTATAATAATTACGGGTTCCCTTTTTTATTTTATTATAATTAAACAGGGCTATATAGCTTTATTTTTATAAATTTTATTACGCCCTAACCTTTATTTTCCCCGGAGGGTTTATTTTAATTAATGGTATTTAAGCTTTATTCCGAACGATTTATAAAATAAAAAATAAAACACTTATCCCTTTTTTCCATATAATTAAAAACCAATCGAGCTTAAGAAGCCCTTTTAATCCTTTTAAATCGGCGGCGCTGGCCATGTTTAATATTATAGGCCGCATTTTTTGCTTTCGCCGCCTTCCTTTTTCGAGCTTCCTTTTTTTCCTCCTTTTCCGCAACCTTTCGCTCGATATTCCTTTTAATAATAGCCCACCCCGGGAAATTCTCGGTATGGGTAGGTTATATATTAAGTCCGGGATAGGGTAAATGGTATTAAATAAAATAGGACCTAAGGTCCTTTGGCCGGTAGGCCCTTTTTTTTATTAATAAACGGTATAAGGGCTTTTTAATAATCTCCTTTTTAAATATTTCGAAATTATTATCCACCTTAATATTAAAAAGCGGCCTATATTATTTTTTATATACCCACCAGCGTTAATTAATATATAAGGGGAATTAAAATTATGGTAATTATTTAAGGGTAAAAATTACGTATAAGGAAAATAAGGTTATTTTTAAGGGTAAGAATAAGGGCAGCGATTAATAATTAACGGGGCATGCGCGTATAACGAAATATATAAAGGGTAAAAAAAAAAGGGAAAGGGTGCGTAATAATAGTTTAAATAATTTTAATAAATTAGGCTTTTATTCCGGTAATATATATTCTCCCCTAAAAGATTTATAAGGGCGATTATTACCCCTTTTTTTTTCCAAGGCCACCTGGCCCCTCCGCCTTCGGTGTACAGGATTAATTATATAAATAAAATTCGAATTTATATTATTTTCCAATTTTAACTTTATTATATCCTTTTGGTTTTCCGTATAAAAATTAAACGGGTTTACCCCCTTATAAATTATAAAATCTACCCTAATATTAAGGAACTTAGGGCGTATTAAAAAAGGCCTAAGGCCTATACGAATGTTAAATATATAGGAATATATCCCGGCAATATTTATATTCGTATTTAAGCTTTGCCATTTCTTATTATTAACCAAATAGCCCTAGGGATCGTTACCCCCCATTATTATACGTAAAAAAACCTTATACCGAGCAGTAACGCCAATTTCCCCTTATAACCACCCTGCTTTAAAAAGGTTCCTTAATAAATTAGGGCCCATTATAAACCTTAAATAATTCATATAAAACACCTTTACCTAATTTATAAAATGCCTTATATAATCATTGGGCGGTGGCCCGAAGGGATATAATATATGGTTTCTTTTCCCTTTTCCCCTTATACCTAATTTTAACTCTTAAAGGCGATACCATAATCTTTTTCCATTATCCTTTAACTTTTAAAATATAAAGGCCTTTTTATTAGCGTAAACCTCCCTTTTTATTCGCGTATAGATCTATATTATTTTCTGCTTATAAATTATAATCCTAAGCGTTTTTAATATTATAAGGTATTAAGATCGGTAAAAGGGGCTCACTTATACGAAAATAATTATTATAAGAAGGACCTTAGGCCGGAGGCCATATTTCTTAAATATACCCTTATTAGTTTTATTTTGGAATATTACCAAAAACCTTATATAAGCCTTCTACGTATACCTTTTAAAATTCTCTCCTACGTTTTTTGGTATAAATATAATAAGCATTATACCCCTTAGGCAGCCTTGGATAAAAATTATTTACGGGTTTTTTTATCCTTTTATTATAAGATTAACCCCTACCTTTATTATATTAAATAAATCGTAATTTTTAAAAAACGGGTATTATAAGGGAATTATAAGGGCCGCCTAATTTTTAATAATTGGTATATTTTTAGGCCCCCTTAAAGGTTTAAAATCCGTAATTATAAACCTAATATTATTTACCCCGCTATATATTTCGAGGTAATTTTTATAAATAATTAATTATTAATGGAAAAAAGGTTAATTATACTTTAATAATTTAATAATATTATATATATATGCCTAAATATTTATAAAAAACGCTTTAATAGTAATAGGCCTTTAAAGCCGTTAGCGAAAACGGTCGTTCCTATAGCGATCGATAAAATTAAATATATTCCTAATAATTACGCTTATATTTCTTTGGGCAATTTCTTTAAGCTTTGGGTTATTTATATATAAAATATACGAGGGGATTGGCCCTCCCCAGCGGGCCTGGTTCTGTATAAACGTTAAGGTTTAATTAGGGCTTTTATATAAAAAATTACCTTTCGGGATAATTTAAATAAAAACTCCGATTAATATTTAGGCATTTAAGCATTGGTTTTATTCTTTAGCCTTAATCCTTCGAAGGTATAGTTTCTTATTATTAAAATAATACTATTTAGGGCTTTTTTGCTTTATTAGGTAAAAATAAGAAATAAAAGGTATATTTAAATTAAAATTCTTAGGTTAAAAGGGCTAAAAAGGCACCAAATACCGGGGGTTAGGCTAAGGGTAATATAAGTTTTTAATGGGTAAGGGAATTTAAAAATAAGGAATTAAATTAAAATGGAAAATAAATTAAGCAGGATTATATTATAAAGATTTAAGGTTAGGAGATAGTATAATTGGAAAAAATTAAGGAAATATGGGGGAAAAAAAGGGGGTATTTATACTTATAAGGTTTAAATATATTGGCGGGTTTTAAATAAGCGGTGGTATTTTTTTAGGTAAATAGGTATTTCCTTAAATATTCCCATTATTATCCTTTTGCTTTATTACCCTTAGAATTCTTATAACTTTTATAATTATTAACGGGCCTCCCATCTTTAATCGGATAACCATATAAATATTTTTGGCCCAATTTCTTTCCCTCTTTTTTCTCTTATACCTTCGATAATCCTTCCTCCTATATACTTCTTATCGGTACCTTTTTTTTCCCTATAGTGCTTTTCTTTTTATATATTCCTTGCTTTTTTCCCTTCCTTCGAGCCCTTTTTCCCTTAAATATTCGCTCCCTTTATTACCCCCTTTTTTTAATTTACTCCCTAATTTTTTTAAAATATATCCCATTTAAACCAAAATAATAATAAGGAAATTTATAAGGGGCTCCCTAATCTTTTGGCTTTTATTCGGTATTTACCAACGGCCAATAGGCCTCTTGGTTTTTTTAAACCTATTATACTTATAAATTAACCTTTTCCTTTTTTTATACCTTATTATATAACCTTTGCCCTTTTTTACCCTTATACTTTTCCTCCTTTTATAAAAGGGCCCGGGGTTCGTATTATAAGGAACCGTACTCGGGTTATTAAGTATTTTATTTATAATTAAGCGGCCCTTTTAATTAACGCCACTTTTATTATTACCCGAAGCCTTTTTCCAGGTATATTCTTTCCAAATTATTAGCTTTATATAGGACTATTTAATTTTAATTTCCCTGGTAATTACTCCTACTCCTTTTCCTTCGCCGGTTAAGCCGCAAGGCCGCATCGATCGGGTGCTTTAAAACCTAATTATTAATTCCAGCGGCTCTGCTCGGCTTCCTTTATCCCCCTTATCGCCTTATACCTTTTATTAATTTAACCTTATATAATAAACCAGCCCGGGTTTTTTTTCCCAGGGTTTATTTAGGAGGTCCTCCCTTATTTTTTCCTCCAGTTTAATCCCCCTAAATTAACCGCCCCAGCGCACGGTTACGGTTTTTAAAATTAAAATGCCTTTTAGGCACGATGCCGTTTAGGCCTTCCAGTTTAATATTCTCCCGCCGAGGTTATCCTCGAGCCTTATTAAAAGGACCCGGTTTAAGCCGGTTTTTAATTTTATTTATAAGGTTTATTCCACCTTCGCACCTTTTTCATTTTTACCTCCTAAAATTAAGCAGGATTAATTATCGTTATTCTTTTAAAATATCCTTCGTTATTTTTAGTTTAACCTATTCAGGGACCCTCCTTTAAATTATATTTATATGGCCATATATATTAACCTGGATATATTTAAAACCCTTTTTAAAACTACCAGCCTGGCCCCTATATTATATAAAAGGGTTAATCGGCCTATTATTATTCCTATTTTATATAAAGGTTTTTTAGGGCAAATTATGGGTAATTTATATTCCTTTTTTCGCTTTAATTATTAACAGGCACTGGCCGTATAATTTAAGGGCGTGGTAAATAAAAACCCTTATAAATATTATACCTTCGGGTGGGTGAGTTATTTTTAAGGCTAAAAGCCTAATATTTTTATTTATTATATATTCCCCTTTTTCGAATATATTTCCATTCCTAGGTATACCGGAAATAAATGTGGTAATTACCTTTAGTTTAGCGAGGTTTATATAGCCGAAAATAAAGGCCTTAAAAATATATATATTAATTTCGGACTCCGATCCTCCCTATAATAATTATACCCCTTACGAGAAATTCCGTATCGAAAAATTATTTAGCGATATAATATAAAAGCAAAATATTAAATATTGGAAGCATTATTTCGAAATTATTTTTAGCGGCCCTAATCTTTTAAAGATTATAAACGTTTTAAATTTGGGGGCTAAAAATATTCCCGGCCTAACCAGGCCTCTTATATAATTAATATAAAGGTCTGGTTCTTTTGGCGTTTATAATCGAGGGGGTGGCCAAGGTAAAACTCCTAAAGGAAATAATAATAGTAGCGCGGCGGCCTTTTAGGCTTTTGCTTATCGTAAGGGTTTACGCTTTCGTAAAAAATAAGGGGTATTATAAATTTTTTAAAATTAAACCATAATTTCTTCGTCCCGCGATTAATCCTTTCGCTATTATTAAAATAAAAATTATACTATACAGAATTATCCAATGGTATTCTTTAATATAAAAAATTAAATTTTTCCCACGAAGGAATTTTTACTTTTATATATAACCCTTTAAATAGGGATCCCGCCCTTTTTTTTCCGTAAATTAAATAAACGAATTAAAATTTAAACGGGTAACCTTTTCTTAAAGCTGGGAGGCTATTTTTAATTACCACCTATAAATAATTTAAAATAAGGCTATTCGGTATGGTATGGGAACGGAAAAAAGGAAATATAAAAATATTCCCTTTTAAATTTTTAAATAAAAAAATATAGTTTTTTTTTATATACGTATATATACCTCGGGTTATTAATAAAGCTTTAGGTATATGGTTTCTGCTGGGTTTTTTTATAATATTTAATTTTAAATTGGTTGGGGTTTATTATTATATAAGGGAGGGGATATAAAAAAAGGGGAATTTCTTTTTATATAGTAATTCCTTTAAAGGTTTTATAATACTATACAGCTTTATTCCTTTATAAAAGGAATATTACCGAATTCTTCCGTGGTTATTATTAGGATTTAAAATCGTACTTTTTTTATTATTCCTAAAAAAGGTACTTTCCCCAATTCCCGTTCTTCGTTCTTTAATTTTTCCATATTACGTGGTTTTTTTGGCCGTAATATTATAATAATACGTTCGGCTAAATCGTTTTTTTTCTTTTAATTATTATTATAAAATATTACCGTTCGGCATTAGTTTTTACCCAAACTTTTTAATATATTATCCCTAATATGGCCTTCCGAGCTATTCTTTTTATTATTTAATCCTGTACAGTTTTCTCTTACCTTATTATTCCATTTTAAATAAGGTTCCTATTTTTTCTAAATATTACTATTAATTCCTACCGGCTTATTTTACTATCCGTTTTTTTAAATAAATTTTTTAATCTTATTATTCCCGATTATACGCTTAAAGGGAGGGCTCCCTTTATAGGGTTCCCTAAATTATACTATTCTTCTTTTATTCGAAAGCTTATAAATAATATAAGGTCCTATTTATTGAGGGTTTTATTTATCCTTTATACTTTTAACCCTTATAATTAATATCCATCGTAATATTAAATCCCCTTTTTCCAATAGGATTTTCCTTATTTTCCCGCTATTCTTTTTATCCACATATTTGGCCCTGGCTTCCCTATTCCGTCGTAAAATTCGGGCTACCTCCGCCAAATCCGTTTTTTTCCGTTTTATTACCCGGCTCCTTTCCGCCAAAAAATTCGCGTACGGTATATTACCTTTTTAATTAATTATTCTCCAGGTAGGGAGCGCCATTTTAATAAAGGTAACCATTTTTTAACCGTATAATAATGCGTATAGGGAGAATTTTATAATTTAGTTTATTATAATTTTTTATACTATTAATACCCCTGGGTACGTATTAATTTAATTATCGCCTAATTTTAATAACGCGTCCCTGGTATTTAAATAATGGTGTTTTATTCCCCCTTATAATTATAAATTATACGCCAATACCGTAATTTTGGCCAGGCCTATTTATTTTATAAGCTTATTTAAAAATCCTCGGTTTTTTAGTCCTCCATTAATTACCAATTTCCTATATATCCCATACCTATAAATTATATCCTGCCAAACGAAATTGGCCATTTATCCTACGGTGGCTTTTTATAATGGTCGCCCTTTAATTTATTCTATTAAATTATATTTGGCCTATATAATATAAATATACCTTTTCCTTAATGGTATTTAAAAAATATCGAGCGAAACCTTAAAAAAAGGGGTTGGAATAAGATTAAAAAATTTTAACGGTATTTTAGGCCTTTAAGGGTTTCGCTTTTAATAAATTAGGCAGGTTTTTAATACCTTTTATACCTATTTCCATTATTTTTTTTAATAATAATATTAAATAATAAAATTAAATATGGCGTTTTATCCTTTATACCCTTTATAAATATAATTATTTTAAATAATATATTTCCGGGTTTAATTATTATTAACCATTAATTATAATTATAATTTATTCCTTAAGGTTTTATACCAAAGCTTTTGGTCCCTTACCAGGTAATTTAAAGCCTTTTTTTTTTAATAAAGGAATAATTTATAAAAAATATTGCTCGGTTTTTTTAAGGTGGTAAAGAAATACGCTATTTTTCGGGATTTATCGCTTTATATTTCTCCTTTTAAAATTTTAATATCCCTTTAATCCTGTATAACCCTAAGTATATATAATTATATATTAATAAAATTTTTAATATTTCCCTTTAATTTATTATTTTTCTTATTTAAGGGTTTTAGGGGTTTTCGTAATAATACATTTATTATAATATTTTTATTTCTTAATATATATTTTATATTAAAATCGAATTACCGTATTTATACGATTTATTTGGTAATAAATACTCCGGGTAAATTAATAATATTATTATTAAATTAATATATTATATTAACCGTATTTATTTTAAGGGTAAAATACGCGCCGTATAAATAATTCCGTAATCGCTTTAAAATTATAAGCAGCCCCTTATATTTTAATTTGGCCGAATAATATTTTTTTTTAGCTTTTTTTTAATAATTAAACTTATACCTTATTATTAAAATCTTCCCTTCCCTTTTTTAATTAATCCATACTCCCCATCCGGTTCCTAATGTATTTATTTTAATAATAATACGCCTTACCTTCGGGGAATAATTAATTTTAATTAAAACTAGGGGTAATATTAAGGCTTATTTAAGGATTTCCATTATTTTTATATATTTTTTTTTCTAAATAAATTGCGCCTTTATACGGGTAAGTTTATATAATATAGCGGGGAGTAGGTCTAATAACCTCGCTGCATGGTCGGTGTCTAAAACCAAGCTGTTTGGTTTGGTTAAACCTCCAGTTGCCTATTTAGGAGCGGCAATACTTCAGAAAACATGGAATAATCCTATACAGGGCTATTCCTAAATAATGATATAATATTTGGGGGAAAATATAATATATTAAATAATAGTTGCATTTCCATGACCAAGTTTCTGCCGCCATGGTTTATTACCCTCCTCGAAATCCCGCAAATCCCGGGGGTCCTCCTGACTTCTTATATAATCCTGTACAGGATTATTTTAGGGCTTT
Organism: Zalerion maritima; assembly: GCA_022664585.2. Taxonomy (NCBI): domain Eukaryota; kingdom Fungi; phylum Ascomycota; class Sordariomycetes; order Lulworthiales; family Lulworthiaceae; genus Zalerion; species Zalerion maritima. The sequence goes on from JAKWBI020000045.1 coordinate 99,000, forward strand.
AAATTAATTATTTAAGCAATTGCGCCGGGCGCCGGTCTTTGGTACAAATACAGCGGGGAATACCTCCGGTACCGTTATATTTTACCAACCCATAATAAAAGACCGCGCCCCGCGGTCCGAAAAACTTTAGGAAAAGTTTTCTGGCTCCTACCAGTATTGCTAATCTATCCGTTTCCTCGCCCTTCGTATATTACTAATTACTTTTTTATAATAATTACGGGTTCCCTTTTTTATTCTATTATAATTAAATAAGGCTATATAGCTTTATTTTTATAAATTTTATTACGCCCTAACCTTTATTTTCCCCGGAGGGTTTATTTTAATTGGTGGTATTTAAGCTTTACTCCGAACGATTTATAAAATAAAAAACAAAACACTTATCCCCCCTTTCCATGTAATTAAAAGCCAATCGAGCTTAAGGAGCCCGCCTAATTCTCTCAAATCGGCGGCGCTGGCCATACTCAGTATCGTAGGCCGCATCTTTTGCTCTCGCCGCCTCCCTCTTTTAAACTTCCTTCCTTTTCTCCTCCTTCGCAACCTTTTGCTTAATATTTCTTTTAATAATAACCCACCCCGGAAAATTCTCGGTATGGGTAGGCTGTATATTAGGTCCGGGACGGGGTAAATAATACTAAACGAAATAAAACCTAGGGTTCTCCGGCCGGTAGGCCCTTTTTTTTATTAATAAACGGCGTAAAGGCTCCTTAATAACCTCCTTTTTAAACACTTCGAAATTATTATCCACCTTAACACTAAAAAGCGGCCTATACTATCCTCCATATACCCATCAGCGCTAATTGGTATATAAGGGGGGTTAAAATCGTGGCGATCGTTTAGGGGTAAAAATTATACGTGGGAAAGATAAGGTTATTTTTAAGGGTAAGGACAAGGGTAACGATTAATAATTAACGGGGGATACGCGCACAATGGAGTATACGAAGGGTAAAAAAAAAAGGAAAAGGGTGCGTAATAATAACTTAAATAATTTTAACAAATTAGGCTTTCGTCCCGGTAATATATATTCTCCCCTAAAAGATTCATAAGGGCGGTCATTGCCCCCTTTTTCTTCCAAGGCCACCTGGCCCCTTTGCCTTCGGTATACAGGATTAATTATATAGGTAAAATCCGAATCCATATTATTTCCCAATTCTAATTCCATTATATCCTCCTGGTTTTCCGTATAAAAATTAAACGGGTTCACCCCCTTACGAGCTGTGGAATCTACCCTAATACTAAAAAGCTTGGGGCGTATTAAAGGAGGCCTAAGGCCCACATAAATATTAAGTATATAAAAACGCATCCCGGCAATATTTATATTCGTATTCAGGCTTTGCCACTCCTCATCGTTAACCAAATAGCCCTGGGGATCGTTACCTCCCGCTACTATGCGTAAAAAAACCTCGTGCCAAGCAGTAGCGCCAATTTCCCCTTATAACCACCCTGCTTTAAGGAGGTTCCTTAATGGGTTAAGGCCTATTATAAATTTTAAATAGTTCACATAAAATACCTTTACCTAATTTATAAAGTGCCTTATATAACCATTGGGCGATGGCCCGAAGGAATACAGTATATGGTTCCTTTTCCCTTTTCCCCCCATGCCTAATTTTAACTCTTAAAGGCGGTACCATAGCCTTTTTCCACTATCCTTTAACTCTTAAAATATAAGGGCCTTTTTATTAGCGTAAACCTCCCTTTTTATTTGCGTATAGATCCACATTATCTTTTGCTTACAAATTATAATCCTAAGCGTCTTTAGTACTGTAAGGTGCTAAGATCGGTAAAAGGGGCTAATTTATACGAAAATAATTATTATAAGGAGGACCTTAGGCTGGAGGCCGTATTTCTTAAATATGCCCCTATTGGCTTTATTTTGGAATATCGCCGAGAACCTTATGCGAGCCTCCCACGTATGCCTTTTAGAATCCTTTCCTATATTCTTTGGTGCGAACGTAATAAGTATTATACCCCTATGGTAATTTTAAATAAAGGTTATTCGCGGGTTTTTTTACCCTTTTATTATAGGGTTAACCCCTACCTTTATTATACCAAGCAAATCGTAGTTTTTAAAGAACGGGTACTATAGGGGAATTATAAGGGCCGCCTAATTTTTAATGGTTGGTATATTTTTAGATCCCCTTAAAGGTTTAAAGTCCGCAATTATAAACCCAATACTATTTACCCCGCTGTACATCTCGATATAATCCTTGCAGGCAGTTAATTATTAATGGGAAAAAGGTTGGTTATATTCCAGTAGCTTAATAATATTATATATATATGCCCAAGTGTCCATAAAGAACGCTTTGGTGGTAATGGGCCTTCGGAGCCGTTGGCGGAAGCGGTCGTTCCTATAACGGTCGATAAGGTTAAGCATATCCTTAATAATTACGCTTACGTTCCTTTGGGCAATTTCTTTAAACTTTGGGTTATCCATATATAAAATATACAAGGGGATTAGCCCTTCCCAGCGGGCCTGGTTTTTATATAAGCGTTAAGGTTTAACAAGGGCTTTTATACAAAAAATCACCTTTCGGGATAATTTAAATAAGAACTCCGATTAATATCCAGGCATTTAAGCGCTGGTTTCGTTCTTTAGCCTTAACCCTTCGAAGGTATAGTCTCCTATTATTAAAATAATACTGCTTAGGGCTTTTTCGCTTTATTGGGTAATAATAGAAAATAAAAGATATGCTTGGATTAGAGTTCTTAGGTTAAAAGGGCTAATAAAGCACCAGATGCCGGGGGTTAAACTAAGGGTAATATAAGCTTTTAAAGGGCAAGGGAATTTAAAAAATAAGGAATTAAATTAAAATGGAGAATAAGCTGAGCAGGATTATATTATGGAGATTTAAGGTTGGAAGATAGTATAGTTGGAAAAAATCGAGGAAATATAAGGGGGAAAAAAGGGGGTATTTATACTTATAAGGTTTAAATATACTGGCGGGTTTTGGGTAAATGGTGGTATTTTTTTAGGTAAATAGGTATTTCCTTAAGCATTCCCATCGTTACCCTTTTACCCTATTACCCTTATAACTCCTATAACTTTTATGGCTATTAGCGGGCCTCCTATTTTTAATCGAATAACCATATAAATCTTTTAGCCCAATTTTTTTCCCTCTTTTTCCTCCTATACCTTCGATAATCCTTCCTCCTATATACTTCTTATCGGTACCTTTTTTCTCCCTACAGTACTTTTTTTTTTATATATTCCTCGCTTTTTTCCTTTTCTCCGAGCCCTTTTTCCCTTAAACACTCGCTCCCTTTATCACCCCCTTTTTTTAATCTACTCCCTAATCCTTTTAAAACATATCCCATTTAAACCAGAGTAATAATAAAAAGGCTTATAGGGGGTTTTCTAACCTTTTGGCTTTTATTCGGCGTTTACCAGCGGCCAATAGGCCTTTTGGTTTTTTCAAACCTGTTATGCCTATAAGCCAGCCTTTTTTTTCTCCTATACCTCGTCGTATAACCTTTATTCTTCCTCGCCCTCGCACTTTTCCTCCTTTTATAAAAGGGCCCGGGGCTTATATTACGAGGAGCCGTACTCGGGTTATTAAGCGTTTTGCTTGTGGTTAGGCGGCCCTTTTAATTAATACCACTTTTATTATTGCCCGAAGCCCTCCTCCAGGTATATTCTTCCCAAATTATTAACTTTATACAGGGCTATTTAGTTTTAATTTCCCTGGTAATTATTCCTGCTCCTTTTCCTTTGCCGGCTAGGCCGCAAGGCCGTATCGATCGGGTGCTTTAGGACCTAACCACTAATTCCAGCGGCTTTGCTCGGCTTCCTTTATCCCCCCTATCGCCTTATACCTTTCGTTAATTTAATCTTATATAATAAACCAGCCCGGGTTTTTTCTCCCAGGATTTATCTAGGAGGTCCTCCCTTACCTTTTCCTCCAGTTTAATCCCCTTAAATTAACCGCCCCAGCGCACGGTTGCGGTTTTTAAAGTTAAAATGCCTTTTAGGCATGATACCGTTTAGGCCTTTTAGTTTGGTATCCTCCCGCCGAGGCTATCCTCGAGCCTTATTAAAAGGACCCGGTTTAAGCCGGTTTCTAATTTTATTTATAAGGTTTATTCCACCTTTACACTCTTTCCATTTTTACCTTTTAAGGCTAAGCAGGATTAATTATTATTGCTCTTTTAAAATATCCTTTATTATTTTTAATTTGGCCTGTTTAGGGACCCTTTTTTAAATTATATTTATATGGCCATATATATTAACCTGGATATGTTTAAGACCCTTTTTAAAATTACCAGCCTGGCCCCTGTATTATATAGAAGGGTTAATCGGCCTATTACTATTCCCATCCCATATAAAGGTTTCCTGGGGCAGATTATAAATGGTTTATATTCCTCCCTTTATTTCTATTATTAATAAATACTGGCCGTACAACTTAAGGGCGTGGTAAATAAAAACCCTTATAAGTATTATACCTTCGAATAAGCGAGTCATTTTTAGGGTTAAAAGCCTAATACTTTCATTTATTATATATTCCCCTTTTTCGAGTGTGTTTTTATTCCTGGGTATACCGAGAATAGGTATAGTAATTACCTTTGGCTTGGCGAGATTTATATAACCGAAGATAAAGGCCTTAAAAAATATATATTGGCTTCGAACTCCGATCCTCCCTATAACGGCTATACCCCCTATAAGAAATTCCGTATCGAGAAGTTATTTAGCGATACGGTATGGGAATAGGATATTAAGCACTGGGAGGATTATTTCGAAGTTATTTTTGGCGGCCCTGACCTTTTAAAGGTTATAAACGTTTTAAATTTAGGGGCTAAAAATGTTCCCGGCCTAACCAGGCCTCCTATACAGCCGGTATAAAGGTTTGGTTTTTTTGGCGTTCGTAATTAAGGGGGTGGCCAAGGTAAAGCTTCTAAAAAAAATAATGGTAATGGCGCGGCGGCCTTTTAGGCTTCTGCTCATCGCAAGGGTTTACGCTTTCGTAAGGAATAAGGGGTATTATAAATTTTTTAAAATTAAACCATAATTTCTTCGTTCCGTAATTAATCCTTTCGTTATTACCAAAATAAAAATTATACTATATAGGACTATCCAATGGTATCCTTTAATATAAAAAATTAAGTTTTTCCCATAAAGGAATCTTTACTTTTATATATAGCCCTTTAAATAAGGATCCCGCCCTTTTTTCTCCGTAAATTAAACGAACGAATTAAAATTTAAACGGGTAACCTTTTCCTAAAGCTGGAAGGCTATTTTTTAATTACCATTTATAAATGGTTTAGGATAGGGCCATTTGGTGTGGTATGGGAACGGGAAAAAGAAAATGTAAAAATATTCCCTTCCAAACTTTTAAATAAGGGAATATGGTTCTTTTTTTTTTATACGTATATATACCTCGGGCTATTAACGAAACTTTAGGTGTGTGGTTTCTGCTGGGTCCTTTTATAATGTTTGGTTTTAAACTGGTTGGGGCTTATTATTATATAAGGGAGGGGATATGGAAAAAGGGGAATTTCTTTTTATATGGTAATTCCTTTAAAGGTCTCGTAGTACTGTACAGCTTTATTCCTTTATAAAAGGAACATCACCGAATTCTTTCGTGGCTATTATTAGAATTTGGAATCGTACTTTTTTCGTTATTCTTAAAAAAGGTACTTTCCCCAATTCCCGCTTTTCGTTCTTTAATTCTTCCATATTGCGTGGTTTTCTTAACCGTAATACCATAATAATACATTCGGCTAAATTGTCTTTTTTCTCCTAATCGCTATTATAAAATATTACCGTTCGGCGTTAGTCCTTACCCAAATTTTCTAACACATTATCCCCAATATGGCCTTCCGAGCCATTCTCCTTATCGTTTAATCCTGTACAATCCTCTCCCAACTTATTATTCCATTTTAAATAAGGTTCCCATCTTTTCCAAATATTACTACTAATTCCTGCCGGCTTACTCCACTATCCGTTCTTTTGGACAAATTTTTTAACCCTATTGCTCCCGATTATACGTTTAAAGGGAGGGCTTCCTTTATAAGGTTCCCTAAATTATACCGTTCTTCCTTTATTCGAAAGCTTATGGACAATATAGGGCCCTATTCATCAAGGGTTTTACTTATCCTTTATACTCCTAACCCCCATAACTGGTATCCATCGCAATATTAAATCCCCTTTTTCCAATGGGATCTTCCTCATCTTCCCATTATTCTTTTTATCCACGTACTTGGCCCTAACTTCCTTATTCCATTATAAAATTCGGGCTGCCTCCGCCAAGTCCGTTTTTTTCCGTTCTATTGCCCGGCTTCTTTCCGCCAAAAAATCCGCGTACGGTATATTACCTTTCCAATTAATTATTTTCCAGGTAGGGAGCGCCATTTTAATAGGGGTGACCATCTTTTAACCGTATAATAACGCGTATGGGGAGAATCCTATAGTTTGGTTTATTATAACTCTTTACGCCATTAATACCCCTGGGTACGTATTAACCTAACTGCCGCCTAATTTTAATAACGCGTCCCTGGTGCTTAAATGGTGATGTTCTATTCCCCCTTATAATTATAAACTATACGCCGATACCGTAATCTTAATTAGGCCTATTTGTTTTATAAATTTATCCAAAAATCCTCGGTTCTCTGGTCCTTCATTAATTACCAATTTCCCATATATCCCATACTTATAGATTATATTCTATTAAACGAAATTAGCCATTTACCCTGCGGTGGTTTCTTATAATAATCGCCCTTTAATTTATCCTATTAAATTATATCTGGCCTATACAATATAAGTATATTCTTTTTTTAATAATATCCAAAAAATATTAAGCGAAACCTTAAAAAAGGGGGTTGGAATGGGGTTAAAGATCTTTAGCGGTATTTTAGGCCTTTAAGGGTCTCGCTTTTAGCAGGTTGGGCAGGTTCTTAATACCTTTTACACCTACTTCCATTATCCTTTTTAATAATAACGCTAAACAATAAAGCTAAATATGGCGTTCCGTCCTTTATACCCTCCGTAAATATAATTACTTTAAATAATATATTTCCGGGTTTGGTTATTATCGACCATTAATTATAATTATAATTTACCCCTTAAGATTTTGCGCCAAAGTTTCTAATCCCTTACCAGATAATTTAAAGCCTTCTTTTTCTAACGGAGGAATAATTTATAAAAAATATCGCTCGGTCTTTTTAAAATGGTAAAAAAATACGCTATTTTTCGGGATTTATTACTTTATACTTTTCCTCCCAGAATCTTAATATCCCTCCAATCCTATACAGCCCTAAGTATATATAACTGCGCATTAATAAAATCTTCGATATCTTCCTCTAATTTATTATCTTCCTTATTTAAGGGTCCTGGGGGTTTTTATAATAATACGTTTACCATAGCGTTTTTATTTCCTAATATATACTCCATATTAAAATCGAATTGCCGTATTTATACGATTTATTTAATAATAAATGCTCCGGGTAGGTTAGCAGTATTATTATTAAACTAATACATTATATTAACCGCATCCATCCTAAGGGTAAAATACGCGCCGTATAGGTAATTCTGTAATCGCTTTAAAACCATAAACAGCCCCTTATATTCCAGCTTGGCCGAATAATATATTCCTTCGGCTTTTTTTTAATAGCCAAACTTATACCTCGCCATTAAAACCTTCCCTTCCCTTTTTTGGCCGATTTATACTCCCCATCCGGTTCCTAATGCGTCTGCTCTAATAATAATACGCCCTGCCTCCGGGGAGTAATTAATTTTAATTAAAACTGGGGGTAATATTAGGGCTTATTTAAGGATCTCTATTACTTTCGTATACTTCTCCTCTTAAATAAACTGCGCCTTTATACGGGTAAGTTCGTATAGGGGTTTAATAATATAAGCAAAATCCTTAATAAACATTCGGTAAAAGACCACCATACTAATAAATCTTTTAATATTTAATGTATTTTTAAAAACCGTCCATTTTTTAATTTTAATAATTTTGGCCTATTTAGGATTACGGCCATTTGTTCCGCATATAAAACCTATTATTACGGTTAATTTTTAATACCATTTGGATTTAACCATAAAGATTATAGTCCCGGCCAGCTTATTCCGCAATAATACTTAATCCAAATTCCTAATATGTTCGGTTATATATTACCGTACCCCTGGGTAAATTTCTCGCCTATTATATATAATAATAGGACCTTTAATCGTAATATTATCGATAAGTGTTTTATATATTATTGGAATAAAACCTAAAAGAATAATGGAAATAATCCTGTAAAACTGAGCAATATTATTCGTTCCTCCTTACGGAAGCGTGGTTATTTTAAATAGGCCGGCGAATATTACAAAGGTAATAAGATTTCGGGATTTTAAATTAAGCACCATTTGGTTGTATTCGGAGTAGAAATCCAGAAGTGAAATAAGCTGGTAATAGGCTATATCCTTTGCAAATTTATCGGTAACTGGAGGTATAAAAGCATTACGAATTATAATCGAATTAAGCCTTTCCGCTAAATTGATTAAGCGGTATTTCTTATTTTTCTTTTTAATTAAAAACCAGGGGTTACGGTACGCCGCTTGGCTTGGTTTAATTACCCCCTTTTTTTTTCGCTCCTCGAGTATTTCGATTACCACCGTTATTAACGCCTTAGGGATAGGAATACTTTTAACCTGCCACCTTATATAAGGTACCGTATTAATCTTTTGGGGAGGGGTTATATTAGGGTTAACTTTACTTAAATATTCCCAAAACCATATTAATGCTTATTTTTTATTTATAAGTATATTTATAAATATCCTTTATTTTTCCCCTTATAATTCCCCGAGGAATTCCAAAATTTTATTCCTCCTTTCCAGTATAAGCCTAGTGCCGCTATACCCTGCCTTACGTAATCGTGGGTAAACGTATTCGCTTTATTTAATATTATTATAATCTTTTTCCGATGGCTTATTTTTTTCCCATTTTTTTTTATACCAGTCCGGGTTTACGGGGGCCGCTTTATACCTTACTTAAGTATCCACGGGTTTTATTTTATCCGCCACACGCTTATATATAATAAAAATATTAATAATATTGGTATTATTGAGGGGAAATGCCTTTTGGGCTCCGCCAATGCTTAGGATTTCGTTAATAATAAAATCTCGTATTTTCCTTTTATTATTTTGCAGCTCCCGATTGTTACCCTTATAATACTTTTTTGGGAAAATATCCAACCTTTTTTTGGTAATTTCTTTTTTATAGTTGGGGTTCCGTGGGTAATTGTAAGATTTCCTATACCCCTACCCTTTTAATTAATAAAGGGTAACCTTTATATTTAATTCTCCGGTCCAGATTTCTCCATTTAAAAGGTTTTCCCCTTCTTACGGCCTATTAATATACCCCTCCATGGGCATATCCTCCTTAAACTTTTTTACAAGGCGCTTAACTTCCTTTATAAAAAATTAGGCTATTACTTTTTCGTTATCCAAATCCAAAACTTCTATTATATAGGCAGGGATTTCGATTCTGCCAGCACGGGATTTCCTTAATCCTATATTGGCCTTTTTTTTTTTATTGGTCGAATTATAGGGGCTTCCTATATTTTTTTAAAAACCTTTATTCCCTAGGGATAAATATTGCGAAGTATTTTTCCACGTTTTTTTTTTAGGGTTAGGTTTATAATAATAATAATATAATTGCTCCCTTTTATTTCGAGCTCCCCGATTAATATATTGCGCTCCTTATTATGGCGCTATTTTTACCCCGTTACCATAATAAAAGGTATTCCTAATATTACTTTTGGCGCCCCTTCTCGATCTTCTTTTAATATAAAAAAGTTTTGCGCAATACGTTTAGGTTTTAAAAAAACGTGCACCCATTGCCGTATAACCAAGATTAAATTGGTTTTTTGGCCATTATAACCGGAAAACGCAACTCGCGCCTGGTAAGCCTTAAAGCCATATTCCTAGGCGTAGGTTTATTTTAGGATATTGGCTTTTACGCCTATATCCATAATAGCCCTGGCCAGCCTATTCTTTGGCCCTTCTATACGTATTAATAAGCACGGGCTCGGGTAAAGGAAAAAGGGGATTACTAAGGGGACTAATACCAATGGGTTAGGAATATTAATTAAATAAAAAACTGCCTCTCCTCCCTTTAACATTACCGCTTTTAGGCCTCCTGGTAGGCTTATAAATAAGACCCTAAAGTTTATACGCTTATATTATTAATATGGCTAAATATATATAAGGTTTATAAACTTTAATTCCTCCGGGGGTATATTATTAATAAAGCGTGTCTTTATTTTAATCACCTGATAAATATTAGGCCTATTTAAAATTACCTATCGGTATTCCTTTGGCTTTTTACCCTTATAAATAATTTCGTTAATAATTTCCTCCACCCTTATTTTACCTGCCAGTTTTTCCTATAAAATTATCCTTATGGGTTGCGATACTTATAATACCTCCGTAATTATTAACCCGTAAGGCCTCCCTATAATCTTTACGAATTATTTTTTTATTACCTTTTAAAAAACTAGGTCCGTAAACTTTAGGGGGTCCTTACGCTTACTACCTAAGGGCGCCTTTTCTTCCTCCTATATACTGCATTCCATCTTTTCCTTTATCGCGCCTAATACTTTTTCGTGGCCAGGATCCTTCTTTTTTCCTTTGGCGCCTTTTTTTTTCCCAACCGCTTTAACCTTATCTTTCACTCTTACTCTTTTTGGGGGCCTGCCTCGTCCTTTCTTAATTCCTTTCTGGTTATAATTAAAAACCGATTGCGCCGTTTTATTATAAACGTTAATAATAGGGGTTTCCGTTATTATTTCCGCTTTTATATCCTTCCAGCTTTCCTATAAATATTCCTTAACCGCTGCTGCCTTACCTTTTATTATAATAAATGGCTAATTATTTTAAATACCATTATTCCTGGGAATTTTATAAACCTCGTCGGTTAAATTTACTTATGGCTGGCGTATTTAAAATACCTGGTCTTTTTTATTAATTAGGCCAGGTATATTCTTTAAAAACCAGGGGTTTTCCATAATCGTGTTCTGGGCCTTCTATACCCGATTGTACTAATCCTTAGGCATTTTTTTTTATTTATAATACCGTAGGAATATTATTCTTATTAGTACTCCTTCTGTAATTATATTATTAAACGTTTTAATGGGCCAGGTATTATATTCGCTCCTTTTAAAATCCCATCTTAATGTTCGATAAAAGGGGTATCTATAAAGGATTTCGTTAATTCGATTTTAAACGTCCCATAAGTAATTATATAATATGTGATTATTTCCTAAACATTAATAATATCTTACTACCTTGGTCTGGTACTGGGGCCTTTTATTAAAACTGATTATTAATATAAGGAATGCTTATACTTTTAAAATTTCCAAAGGGGTTATATTAATTTTTTAGGGGAATTCGGCCTAAACATAATGGAGTCCTCGTATATGGTCCCGTCCAATTTAATAAATCTAATTAGGATTATACCCATGGTGGTTTTTATATTGGGGCTTATTTTCCCTAATTCTACCGTTATCCAGCACCAGCTTTATTTTTTCGCCTATTTTTTAATTTAATAACGCATATATATTAGCCACGCTTAAAGCACTTAGTTTTTTAGCTAGGTTTTATTTAATTGCTTTGGGCAGGACTGATCGGCTAATAGGTACTTTATCGCTTCCTTATGGTCGGAGCGCGGGCGGCAAATCGCGGGGGTCGGTTTGGTTCCTTTGGGCCATTTTGGCCAAATCGTATCGGTTGGCTTATTAGAATTAGGGGTTAATGGGGTTACGCGTGGCTTCCTCAGCGCGGGCGGTGGTCCCTCTTTCTTCTTATTGGAATTTATTTCCGAACAGCTTTATCGTTTTCTTACGCTAATCCAGGAACGCTTTAAACTTTTGGAGAAGTTCCTCGTGGGTTCTAAGGCATAGGTCGTTATCTGTAATCCCTGCAAAATTATATAATTAAGCCCACGATATATTATCGAAGGCGTTTAGGAACGCGTTCGATAGAATAATATTATTAGTATAACCCGTATGGTTCTCCTTATATTAAGCGAGCCGGCGTTTCCACCCCGCGATATATAACCGTTATTAATTAATGTTCTTTATAGGCCAGTTCTAATAGGCGAAGCGCTCTAGGTTTGCCATATTGCGGCCTTCCTAAAAGGTATCCCTGTCTACGAATTCCGTTTTTAGGGCCTTTTTTACTTTAATCTATATTTTTCTTATGGCGAGCGATTCGACTAATTCGGCGTAAGTGCTAATATAATACTGTATAATGTAGTCTATTTTCTGCGTATCGCTTATAAGTACTGCCTGCTTAAATATTCGATCCAATTAATACGTATATTAAAAAATATTGTCTCCCCTAAATATTACGCTTCCCTATATATTAGGGAGCGGTAACGGTAATCGGACCATAATATATTAGTTTATCTCGTGGGGATTATGCTAACCAGCATTGGATATTATTTTTACAAATTGGCCGGGGAATGGTATTTGTTTTATCCCTTAAAATATCGGAAAGATATTTATATTATATTTTGCCCGGGGCATTAGTATAATAAAAGTTCTAAATAACGGGATTTTAAACGAGGGAGGGTTAAAAGATAATTGCTCGGCTTTTCGTTTACGTAATAAGGTCTAAGTTTTATTGGCGCTTTCGGGTATTTCTGCTTTCGAAGATCGTTCTTAGGCCTAAGGCCTATTCATAAGGCGTTTTTTGCCTTCCTTTACCGTAACAGTGTTCTGGTAAAAAAGCCTTCGCCGCGCCTTGCCTTAAAAATATAATATAATGAATTTAAATGGTGGAATAACTTTTTAAAAAATAAAATAATTTATAAAAAATGGAAAAGATTATAGGAGTTAGGATTTAAATAGGTTTTTAAAGGGTAATACAGTACAGGATTATTTTTCCTTAGCCTTAGGCTGGAGAATTATAAACGGTCCCTTGGAATTAAGGATAGTGGTGGTAATAATACTTTTTTAGGCCTTTTAAGCGTAATCGTGGGATTTTTATAATTTAAAGCAGGAAACCTATATAATTTCCTTAATAATTACCTTCCCATCTCCCGGGTATCAGTACTATTCTTCCGGGGCCCCAATAGGTCTTATCCCTCGTATCCCGCGCCTTACGCTAAAAGATTTTAGGCTTTATAGGCATACCGCTTTACCATTCTCCTCGATCGCCTTTACCCCTTATTGCCAATTGGTCCGCTCCTGGTAATTTTTAATTTGCCGGCTTTTTATAGGGCCGGGCGTAATATTGGTTAACTTATTTAGGCTAAAAGGCCTTGCCTTATCTTCCCCTAAACTCCAAACCTTTCACAACTTCCTTACCGCATATTTATCCCCCTTTTTGGCCGCTTTTTTAAATAAAAGAAATTAGGCGTTTTCGGAGGGGGTTGGGAATTAACCATGGTTTTATGGGTGGAAGCCTTAAAAATCTGGCGTTTATAATTTATAAATTATTATAATCGCCATATTTCCCTTTAATTATGGTCTAATCGTAATAAAGCGTGGGACCCCTAAACTTTTCCCAAATAAATTTGGTTTTCGAGATTTCTTTTTTTTTTCTTCTGGTTTATACAGGATTACCCTTATACTAGATTCCTTAAAAGGGGATCGATCTTAATTTAAACGGGCGATCCGTATTTTTTTAAACCCTTTAGGGAATATTTCCCCTGGTATCCGTTAGATCGGGCACGGGGTTTAATATTAATAATAAAAAGTAAAACTTAATTTAGAAAACGGTGGGGGTTAGGCCTTTATTCGAAAAATAATTTAATGGTTATAAAAAACGGTATCCATTTTTCCCTATATTTTAAAGCGCTTGGTGGCTTTAATCCTTTCTTTTTTTTATATTCTTTAAAAAGCGGTAAAGGTACTCTATAATTCCTGTTCTCTGTTTATGGGGTTTTAGCCGGGATTATACGAATTGTCCTTTCGCCACGCAGCTTTTGGGATCCTTCGTAATCGTAATAAGCCCTTATAAACCAAGCCCGATTATTATATACTTTCTCCTGCTTATAAGTAAAATATTAATACTGTTTAACTCTGCCTGCTTTTTCCCAAATCGGTTTAAAGTGCCTCCGTAATCTCCACCTTAATATTATTTATCCCCTTAACCGGAATTATGTAAATTATCCTTTCGCCATGCAGTTTTTGGGATCTTTTTTATAACCGTAGGTAGGGTTATAATACGGGCCAGTTTAGGGGCGCCTTATTTAGCCCTTAAGCTTCCGCGGTAACTTTAACCAGCCCTAATTATCCCTTCTCCTTAGAACTTTTTTTAATAATATAAGGGCACTTTTACTGCTTTCCCTTTTATTTTAAGTTTAACCGGAATTGCGTAAATCGCCCCTCCGCCATATAGTTTTTGGGATTTTTTATAATCGTAGTGCCCTCGGAGCTTAAGCTGGGCTTATAAAAATGTTCCTTTTATTTAAAAGTAGGACTGTAGTCCTGCTTTTCTTTATACGCATTAATACTTTTAATAATCCCTTCCTTTGCTCCTTTTATAGTCGAGTAAATAAAGGCTTCCTCGTTATATCGCGCCTTAGCTTCACGCCGGACTTCCGTAATGCAGTGGGGGTTTAATTGCTTATTAGCCTTTATTATTTCGCTTATAGGGGTATAATAGGGGTGTATAGCTTTGCTTAGTACTTGAAGCCCAATTCCTTTTTAACCTTCCCACCGCGATTATATACGCGTTTTTAATCGGCGCCGGGCCTATTCCGGAATCGAATTCCCGTTGCTTGGCTTTGGCCCTTATAGGTTTATAATACTGCCAGGGTAATCCCATGGCGCCGCAAAGCTTCCGCATTATTTCTTTTTTTTGAGAATATATTCCTTAGTTCCTTTATAATAATAAATCGTTTAAAGTGTAGGTGATTAAATTCCGAAAGGCTTTTAAGCTTTGTATATTATATAGGTCTGCCCAGCTTTATTTATTATTACCCTTAATTTATTGTGCTTATTTTATCCTGGGGGCAATTAATTCTCAGCCGGATATTATGCTTTTGCCACCGTGGAAAGAAGATTACCCCCCCTAAGGAGTATAATTTACGCGATTTCTTAAGTTCTTATAGCGCAGCGTATTGGTCGGTCTTTAGTTTTATTATAATATAGGTGTCCGCTTCCGCTTTTTATAGTGTAAGTATTACGAACTCCTTACCGGTATACCGTAAAAGGGTTCTTTTATTTTAGCGTAATAATTTCCGCGGATTCCTACTTATATTTATTAATATAATTCCGTACAGTATTATTCCCTAATTATAATTATTAACCCAAATTAATTAGAGGGAGAGAATGGTAAAGGAATTTCTTAAATTTTAATCCTAAAGAACGCAGGCTTATTACCAAAACTTAAATTCGTAAATCCTGGTTAGACCTTTAGAAAATATAACGGGGAGTAGGTTTAATAATCTCGTTATATGGTCGGTATTTAAAACTAAATTATTTAGTTTGGTTAAACCTCCAGTTATTTATTTAGGAGCGGTAATACTCCAAAAAATATGGAATAATCCTATACAGGGCTATTCCTAAACGATAATATAATATTTGGGGGAAAATATAATATATTAAATAGTAATTATATTTCCATAACTAAGTTTCTGCCGCCATGGTTCATTACCCTTCTCGAAGTCCCGCAAGTCCCGGGGGTCCTCCTGGCTTCTTATATAATCCTGTACAGGACTATTTTAAGGCTTTGAACTAATTATTTAAGTAATCGCGCCGGGCGCCGGTCTTTGGTACAAATGCAGCGGGGGATACCTCCGGCACCGCTATAATAAGGGTTTAATAATATAAGCAAAATCCTTAATAAATATTCGGTAAAAAACCATTATATTAATAAATTTTTTAATATCCGATATATTTTTAAAAACCGTCCATTTTTTAATTTTAATAATTTTGGCCTATTTAAAATTACGGCTATTCGTTCCGTATATAAAACCTATTATTACGGCTAATTTTTGGCACCATTTAAATTTAACCATAAAAATTATAATTCCGGCCAGTTTATTCCGCAATAATATTTAATTTAAATTCCTAATATATTCGGCCATATATTATCGTACCCCTGGGTAAACTTCTCGCTTATTATATATAATAATAAAACCTTTAACCGTAATATTATTAATAAGTGTTCTGCATATTATTAAAATAAAACCTAGAAGAATAATAAAAATAATCCTGTAAAATTAAATAATATTATTTATTCCTCTTTATGGAAACGTGGTTATTTTAAATAGGCCGGCGAATATTATAAAAGTAATAAAATCTCGGGATTTTGGATCGAGCATTATTTGGTTATATTCGGAGTAAGAATTTAGGAGTAAAATAAATTAATAATAGGCTATATTTTTTATAAACTTATCGGTAATTAAAGGTATAAAAATATTACGAATTATAACCGAATTAAGCCTTTCCGCTAAATTAATTAAGCGATATTTCCCATTTTTTTTTAATTAAAAATTAGGGATTACGGTACGCCGTTTGGTTTAACTTAATTACCCCCTTTTTTCTTCGCTCCTCGAGTATTTCGATTATTACCATTATTAATACCTTAGGAATAGGAATACTTTTAACCTACCACCCTATATAAGGTACCGTATTAATTTTTTAAAAAAGGGTTATATTAAAATTAACTTTACCTAAATATTCCCAAAACTATATTAATACTTATTTTTTATTTATAAATATATTTATAAATATCCTTTATTTTTCCCTTTATAATTCCCCAAGGGATTTTAAAATTTTATTTCTCCTTTTTAATATAAGCCTGGTACCGCTGCACCCTGCCTTATATAATTATGGGTAAATATATTCGCTTTATTTAATATTATTACGATTTTTTTCTAATAGCTTATTTTTTTCCCACTTTTTTTTATACCAGTCCGGGTTTACGGGGGCCGCTTTATACTTTATTTAAATATCCACGGATTTTATTTTATCCGCCATATATTTATATATAATAAAAATATTAATAATATTGGTATTATTAAAGGGAAATACCTCCTAGGCTCCGTTAATACCTAAAATTTTATTAATAATAAAATCTCGTATTCTTTTTTTATTATTTCGCAGCTCCCGATTATTACCCTTATAATACTTTCCTAAAAAAACGTTTAACCTTTTTCTGGTAATTTTTCTTTTATAATTAAGGTTCCGTGGGTAATTATAAGGTTTCCTATACCCCTACCCCTTTAATTAATAAAGGGTAATCTTTATATTTAGTTCTCCGGTTTAAATCTTTTTATTTAAAAGGTTTTCCCCTCCTTATGGTTTATTAATATACCCCTCCATAGGCATATCCTCCTTAAACTTTTTCATAAGGCGCTTAATTTCCTTTATAAAAAATTAGGCTATAATTTTTTTATTATCCGAATCCAAAATTTCCATTATATAGGTAGGGATTTCGATTTTACCAGTACGGGGTTTCCCTAATCCTATACTGGCCTTTTTTTTTATTAATTAAATTATAAGGGCTTCCTGCATTTTCCTAAAAACCTTTATTCCCTAGGGATAAATATTACGGAATATTTTTCTATATTCTTTTTTTAGGGTTAGGTTTATAATAATAATAATATAATTACTACCTTTTATTTTAAGCTCCCCGATTAATACATTGCGCTCCTTATTATAACACTATTTCTATCCTATTATTATAATAAAAGGCATTCCTAATATTACTTTTGGCGCCCCTTTTTAATTTTCTTTTAATATAAAAAAGTTCTGCGCAATACGTTTAGGTTTTAAAAAAACGTGCACCCATTATTATATAACCAAGATTAAATTAATCTTTTAATTATTATAACCGGAAAATATAATTCACGCCTAATAAGCCTTAAAACCGTATTCCTAAACGTAGGTTCGTTTTAAAATATTGGTTTCCGCGCTTATATTTATAATAACCCTGGCCAGCCTATTTTTTGGCCCTTTTATACGTATTAATAAGCACGGGCTCGGGTAAAAAAAAAAGGGGATTATTAAGGGGATTAATACTAATAGGTTAAAAATATTAATTAAATAAAAGATTGCCTTTTCTCCCTTTAATATTACCGCTTTTAGGCCTCCTGGTAGGCTTATAAATAAAACCCTAAAGTTTATACGCTTATATTATTAATATAATTAAATATATATAAAATTTATAAACTTTAATTCCTCCGGGGGTATATTATTAATAAAGCGTATTTTTATTTTAACCATTTGGTAAATATTAAGCTTATTTAAAATTACCTATTAATATTCCTTTAATTTTTTACCCTTATAAATAATTTTATTAATAATTTCCTTTACCCTTATTTTACCTACCAGTTTTTCCTATAAGGTTATTTTTATAAATTATAATACTTATAATACCTCCGTAATTATTAACCCGTAAGGCCTTTTTATAATTTTTATAAATTATTTTTTTATTATCTTTTAAAAAACTAGGTCCGTAAACTTTAAAGGGTCTTTACGCTTATTACCTAAGGGCGCCTTTTCTTCCTCCTATATACTGCGTTCCATTTTCTCCTTTATCGCGCCCAATATTTTTTCGTGGCCAGGATTCTTCTTTTTTCCTTTAACGCCTTCTTTTTCCCTAACCGCTTTAACCTTATCTTCCACTTTTGCTTTTTTTAAGGGCCTGCCTTATCCTTTTTTAATTCTTTCCTAATTATAATTAAAAACCGATTACACCGTTTTATTATAAACGTTAATAATAAAGGCTTCCGCTATTATTTTCGCTTTTATATTCTCCCAGTTTTTCCATAAATACTTCTTAATCGCTACTGCTTTACCTTTTATTATAATAAATAATTAATTATTTTAAATATTATTATTTTTAGGGATTTTATAAATTTTATCGGTTAGGTTTATTTATAATTGGTGTATTTAAGGTACCTGGTCTTTTTTATTAATTAGGCCAGGCGTGTTTTTTAAAAACCAGGGGTTTTTTATAATTATATTTTAGGCCTTTTATACCCGATTATATTAATCTTTAGGCACCTTTTTTTATTTATAATACCGTAGGAATATTATTTTTATTAATACTCCTTTTATAATTATATTATTAAATATTTTAATGGGCCAGGTATTATATTCGCTCCTTTTAAAATCTTATCCTAATATTTAATAAAAGGGGTATTTATAAAAAATTCCATTAATTCGATCCTAAATATCCCACAGGTAATTATATAATATATGGTTATTTTTTAAATACTAATAATATTTTATTATTTTAATTTAATACTGGGGCCTTTTATTAAAATTAATTATTAATATAAGGAATATTTATACCTTTAAAATTTCTAAAGGGATTATATTAATTTTCTGGGGGAATTCGGCCTAAATATAATAAAATCCTCGTATATAGTCCCGTTTAATTTAATAGGTTTAATTAGGATTATACTTATAATGGTTTTTATATTAAAGTTTATTTTCCCTAATTTTATTATTATCCAGTACCAGTTTTACTTTTTCGCCTATTTTTTAATTTAATAATGCATATATATTAATTACGCTTAAAATATTTAACTTTTTAATTAAGTTTTATTTAATTATTTTAGGCAGGATTAATCGGTTAATAGGTATTTTATTATTTCCTTATAATTAAAGCGCGGGCGGTAAATCGCGGGGGTCGGTTTAATTCCTTTGGGCCATTTTAATTAAATTATATCGGTTGGCTTATTAAAATTAAGGGTCGATAGGGTTACGCGTGGCTTCCTTAACGCGGGCGGTGGTCCCTTTTTTTTCCTATTAAAATTTATTTCCGAACAGCTTTATCGTTTTTTTACGCTAATCCAGGAACGCTTTAAGCTTTTGGAAAAATTCCTCGTGGGTTCCGAGGTATAAATTATTATTTATAATCCTTATAAAATTATATAATTAAGCCTACGATATATTATCGAAGGCGTTTAAAAACGTGTTCGATAAAATAATATTATTAATATAACCCGTATGGTTCTCCTTATATTAAGCGAGCCGGTATTTTTACCCTGCAATATATAACCGTTATTAATTAATATTCTTCGTAGGCCAGTTTTAATAAGTAAAGCGCTTTAGGTTTATTATATTACGGCCTTTTTAAAAGGTATCCCTATTTATAAATTCCGTTTTTAAGGCCTTTTTTACTTTAATCCATATTTTTCTTATAACGAGTAATTCGATTAATTTGGCGTAAATATTAATATAATACTATATAATATAATTTATTTTCTGCGCATTACTTATAAATATTACTTATTTAAATATTCGATTTAATTAATGCATATATTAAAAAATATTATTTCCCTTAAATATTACGCTTTTTTATATATTAAAAAACGGCAACGGTAATCGGATTATAATATATTAATTTATCTTATGGGGATTATATTAATCAGCACTGGATATTATTTTTATGGATTAACCGGGGGATGGTATTTATTTTATTCCTTAAAATATTAAAAAAACATTCGTATTATATTTTGCCCGGGGTATTGGCGTAATAAAAATTCTGGATAACGGGATTTTAAACGAGGAAAGGTTAAAAAGCAATCGCTCGGCTTTTTATTTACATGGAAAGGTTTAAGCTTTATTAATATTTTCGGGTATTTTTATTTTTAAAAATCGTTTTTAAGCCTAAGGCCTATTTATAAAGCATTTCTTACCTTCCTTTACCGTAATAATATTTTGGTAAAAAAGCCTTTACCGCGCCTTACCTTAAAAATATAATATAATAAATTTAAATGGTGGAATAATTTTTTAAAAAATAAAATAATTTTATAAAAGATAAAAAAAATTATAGGAATTAGGATTTAAATAGGTTTTTAAAGGGTAATATAATATAGGATTATTTTTCCTTAACCCTAGGCTGGAAAATTATAAACGGTCCCTTAAAATTAAAGGTAATAATGGTGGTAATACTTTTTAAGCCTTTTAAATATAATCGCGGGATTTTTATAATTCGAAATAGGAAACCTATATAATTTCCTTAATAATTACCTTCTTATTTTCCGGGTATTAATACTATCCTTTCGGGGCCCCAATAAATCTTATCCCTTATATCCCGCGCCTTACGCTAAAAAATTTTAAGCTTCGTAAGCATACCGCTTTATTATTCTTCTCGATCGCCTTTACCCCTTATTATTAATTAATCCGCTCCTGGTAATTATTAATTTACCGGCTTTTTATAGGGCCGGGCGTAATATTAATTAGCTTATTTAGGTTAAAAGGCCTCGCCTTACCTTCCCCTAAACTCTAAACCTTTTATAATTTCCTTACCGTATATTTATCCCCCCCTTTTGGCCGCTTTTTTAGGTAAAAAAAATTAGGCGCCCTCGGAGGGGGTGGGGAATTAACCATGGTTTTATAGGTAAAAGCCTAAAAGTCTGGTATTTATAATTTATAAATTATTATAATCGCCATATTTCCCTTTGGTTACGGTCCGATCGTAATAAAATATGGGGCCCCTAAATTTTTCCCAAATAAGTTTAATTCTCGAGATCTTTTTTTCCTTTCTTTTAATAAGGCCTATATAGGATTACCTTTATACCAAATTCCTCGAAAGGGAATCGACCTTAGCTTAAACGGGCGATTTATATTTTTTTAAACCCTTTAGGGAATACTTCCTTTAATATTCGTAAAATCGGGCACGGGATTTAATATTAATAATAAAAAGTAAAACTTAATTTAAAAAACGGTGGGGGTTAGGCCTTTATTCGAAAAATAATTTAATAATTATAAAAAACGGTATCCATTTTTCCCTATATTTTAAAACGCTTGGTGGCTTTAATCCTTTTTTTTTTTTATACCCTTTAAAAAACGGTAAAGGTATTCCATAATTCTTATTTTTTACTTACGGGGTTTTAGCCGGGATTATATAAATTATCCTTTCGCTATATAATTTTTGGGATCCTTTATAATCGTAATAAACCCCTATAAACCAAGCCCGATTATTATATATTCCCTTCTATTTATAAATAAAATATTAATATTATTTAACTTTGCCTGCTTTTTCCCAAATCGGTTTAAAATATCTCCGTAATTTTTACCTTAATATTATTATTCCCTTAACCGGAATTACGTAAATTATTCCTCCGCCATATAATTTTTGGGATTTTTTTTATAATCATAAGTAGGGTTATAATACGGGCCAATTTAAGGGTACTTTATTTAATCTTTAAATTTCCGCGGTAATTTTAACGAGCCTTAATTATCCCTTTTTTTTAAAACTTATTTTAATAATATAAAAGCACTTTTATTACTTTTCCCTTTATTTTAAGTTTAACCGGAATTATATAAATCGCCCCTCCATTATATGGTTTTTAGGATTCTTTATAATCGTAATACCCTTAAAGCTTAAACTGGGCTTATAAAAATATTCCTTCCATTTAAAAGTAGGATTATAATCCTGCTTTTCTTTATACGCATTAATATTTTTAATAATCCCTTCCTTTATTCTTTTTATAACCGAATAAATAAAGGCTTTTTTCGCTATATTACGCCTTAATTTTATACCGGATTTCCGTAATATAATAAAGGTTTAATTATTTATTAACCTTTATTATTTTATTTATAGGGGTATAATAAAGGTATATAGTTTTATTTAATACTCGAAGCTTAATCCCTTTTTGGCCTTTCCACCGCAATTATATACGCGTTTTTAATCGGTACCGGGCCTATTTTAAAATCGAATTCCTATTATTTGGCTTTGGCCCTTATAGGTTTGTAATATTACCAGGGTAATCCTATAACGCCGCAAAATTTCCGCATTATTTTTTTTTTAAGGATATATTCCCTGGTTCCTCCGTAATAATAAATCGTTTAAAGTATAAATAATTAAGTTTTAAAAGGCTTTTAAGCTCCGTATATTATATAAGTTTGCCCAACTTTACCTATTACTACCCCTAATTTATCGTGCTTATTTTATTTTAAGGGCAATTAATTTTTAACCGAATATTATACTTTTACCACCGTAGGAAAAAAACTGCCCCCCTTTAAAAAATATAATTTATACGATTTCTTAAGTTCTTATAATATAGCGTACTGGTCGGTTTTTAACTTTATCGTAATATAAGTATCCGTTTCCGCTTTTTATAATATAAATATTACGAACTCCTTATCGGTATATTATAAAAGGGTTCTTCCACCTTAGCGTAATAATTTCCGCGGATTCCTATTTATATTTATTAATATAATTCCGTATAATATTATTCCTTAATTATAATTATTAACCCAAATTAATTAACGGAAAAAAATGGTAAAGGAATTCCTTAAATTTTAATTTTAAAAAACGCAGGCTCGTTGCCGAAATTTAAGTTTATAAATCCTGGTTAAACCTTTAAAAAATATAACGGGAAATAGGTTTAATAACCTCGCTATATGGTCGGTATTTAAAACCAAATTATTTGGTTTAATTAAACCTCTAATTACCTGTTTAGGAGTGGTAACACTCCAGAAAATATAAAATAATCCTATACAGAATTATTCCTAAATAATAATATAATATTTGAGGGAAAATATAATGTATTAAATAATAATTATATTTCCATAATTAAGTTTTTACCGCGATGGTTTATTGCCCTTTTAAAAATCCCATAAGTCCCGGGGGTCCTTTTGGCTTCTTATATAATCCTGTACAGGATTATTTTAAGGCTTTAAACTAGTTATTTAAATAATCGCGCCGGGCGCCGGTCTTTGGTACAAATGCAGCGGGGGATACCTCCGGCACCGTTACAATATTAATTTTATTTTTTCCTTAATCCTTCGAAGGTATAATCTCCTATTATTAAAATAATATTATTTAGGGCTTTTTTATTTTATTAAATAATAATAAAAAATAAAAGGTATACTTGGATTAAAGTTTTTAGGTTAAAAGGGTTAAAAAGGTACCAAATATTAAGGGTTAGGCTAAGAATAATATGAACTTTTAATAGGTAAGGGAATTTAAAAATAAGGAATTAAATTAAAATAAAAAATAAGTTAAGCAGGATTATATTATAAAGATTTAAGGCTGGAAAATGGTATGGTTAGAAAAAATCGAGGAAATATAAGGGGAAAAAAGGGGGTATTTATACCTATAGGGCTTAAATATATTGGCGGGTTTTAGGCAAACGGTGGTATTTTTTTTAAATAAACAGGTATTTCCTCGAGTATTTTTATTATTACCCTTTTACCCTATTACCCTTATAATTTTTATAATTTTTATAATTATTAACGGGCCTCCTATTTTTAATCGGATAATTATATAAATATTTTGGCCAACTTTTTTTCCTCTTTTTCCTTCTATACCTTCGATAATCCTTCCTTTTATATGCTTTTTATCGGTGCCTTTTTTCTCCCTATAATACTCTTTTTTTTATATATTCCTTGCTTTTTTCCCTTCCTTTAAGCCCTTTTTCCCTTAAACACTCGCTCCCTTTATTACCCCCTTTTTTTAATTTACTTTTTAATCCTTTTAAAATATATCCCATTTAAACCAAAGTAATAATAAGGAGGCTTATAAAGGGCTCCTTAATCTTTTGGCTTTTATTCGGCGTTTATTAATGGCCAATAGGCCTCCTGGTTTTTCCAAACCTATTATACCTATAAGCCAGCCTTTTTTCTTTTCTGCACCTTATTATATAACCTTCGCTTTTCCTTGCCCTTATACTTTTCCTCCTTTTATAAAAAGGCCCGGGGCTTGTATTATAAAAAGCCGCACTCGGATTATTAAGCGTTTTACTCGTAATTAGGCGGCCCTTTTAATTAATACCATTTTTATTATTACCCGAAGCCCTTTTTTAGGTATATTTTTTCCAAACTATTAATTTTATATAGGGCTATTCAATTTTAATTTCCCTAATAATTACTCCTGCTCCTTTTTCTTTGCCGGTTAAACCATAAGGCCGTATTAATTAAATGCTTTAAAACCTAACCATTAATTTTAACGGCTTTGCTCGGCTCCCTTTATCCCTCCTATTGCCTTATACCTCTTATTAATTTAACCTTATATAATAAACCAGCCCGGGCCTTTTTTCCCAGGGTTTATTTAAAAGGTCCTTTTTTACTTTTTCCTTTAATTTAATCCCCTTAAATTAACCACCCCAGCGCACGATTACGGTTTTTGGAATTAAAATGCCTTTTAAGTATAATGCCGTTTAGGCCTTCCAGTTTGGCATTTTTCCGCCGAGACTATCCTCGAGCCTTATTAAAAGGACCCGGTTTAAGCCGGTTTCCAATTTCGTTTATAAGGTTTATTCCACCTTTACACCCTTTTTATTTTTACCTTTTAAAATTAAATAGGATTAATTATCATTATTTTTTTAAAATATCCTTTATTATTTTTAATTTGGCCTATTTAGGGACCCTCCTTTAAATTATATTTATATAACCATATATATTAACCTGGATGTGTTTAAAACCCTTTTTAAGATTATTAGCCTGGCCCTTATATTATATAAAAGGGTTAATCGGCCTATTACCATTTTTATTCTATATAAAGGCTTCCTGGGCTAAATTATAAATGGTTTATATTTCTCCCTTCGCTTTTATTCTTAATAAGTACTGGCCGTATAATTTAAAGGCGTGGTAAATAAAAACCCTTATAAATATTATACCTCCGGGTAGGCGAATTATTTTTAAGATTAAAAGCCTAATACTTTTATTTATTATATATTCCCCTTTTTCGAATATATTTCCGTTCCTGGGTATACCGGGGATAGGTGTGGTAATTACCTTTGGTTTAGCGAAATTTATAAAATTAAAAATAAAGGCCTTAAGAAATATATATTAATTTTAAATTCCGATCCTTTTTATAATAATTATGCCCTTTATAAAAAATTCCGTATTAAAAAACTATTTAATAATACGGTATAAAAGTAAAATATTAAATATTAAAAGGATTATTTCGAAATTACTTTTAACGGCCTTAATTTTTTAAAGATTATAAACGTTTTAAATTTAGGGGCTGAAAATATTCCCGGCTTAACCAGGCCTTTTATATAACCGGTATTAGGGTTTGGTTTTTTTAACGCTTATAATCGAGGGGGTGGCCGAGGTAAAACTTTTAAAAAAAATAGCGGTAATGGTATGGCGGCCTTTTAGGCTTTTGCTTATTACGAGGGTTTACGCTTTTATAAGGAATAAGGAATATTATAAATTTTTTAAAATTAAACTATAATTTCTTTATTCTGCGATTAATCCTTTTATTATTATTATAATAAAAATTATACTGTACAGGATTATCCAATGGCGTCCTTTAATATAAAAAATTAAGTTTTCCCATAAAGGAATTTTTACTTTTGCGTATAACCCTTTAAATAGGAATCCCGCCCTTTTTTCTTTATAAATTAAATAAACGAACTGAAATTTAAACGGGTGACCTTTTTTTAAAATTGGGAAGTTATTTTTAATTGCCATTCATAAATAATTTAGGATAAGGCCATTTGGTATAATATGGGAACGGAAAAAAGAAAGCGTAAAAATATTCCCTTTTAGATTTTTAAATAAAGGAATATGGTTTTTTATATATATATATATATATACTGAGAAATAAATAAAGGCATCTTACTGCTTTTATTAATGAAGAATAAGTGTCTTGGTAAATCTAATAGGATAATAAGTACACAAAAAGTGAACACCTTATATTAGGGTAGTGAATATTATAAGAAAGAATATTATTATTATTCTTATAAAATGCCAAGAGTTTAATCCTTATATAGGTATACGCCCATAGATAAGGAAATCTCTTATTATTTTAATTTATCTATTATTAAGAAAAAACTAAAAACTAATAATAATCCTATATAAAAAAGTAAATATTTAATGCTTTCTTTTTATTCCTCCCCAACCTTTTTATCGCAGTGGAATATAATTAAGATGGTTTTAATACCTTGTATAATAATAGATAATATGCGATCATATATATTGCTTATTATATACCTTCTTAATATAGGCGAGCTTTCCTTTATATCCTTGCACTCTCGAATATTAAAGAGTTTTTATAAATGATTTTATTTTTATTACAAAGTTTTTATGGGTAGCGATTTATCCATAC
This sequence comes from Zalerion maritima, assembly GCA_022664585.2. NCBI lineage: Eukaryota > Fungi > Ascomycota > Sordariomycetes > Lulworthiales > Lulworthiaceae > Zalerion > Zalerion maritima. The sequence goes on from JAKWBI020000045.1 coordinate 125,956, forward strand.
GACTTTATCTGTGTTTAAAATATAAAGATAATAATATTATTTGGATTAAAGTTTTCTTATTTTATTAAAAAAGGTTTACGCTTTTTTTCCTTTTACTCCTAAGCGTGCTCTTCCTTTTTAAAAATAATGCTTACCACTTTACGTTTAATGGTAATCTTTTTAATACTTAATAAAGGTTTAATTTTAATCTTTTTTACGGTTGGGGAGGGTTTGCTTTTTATTTTGGTAATTAATAAAGGTTTATATTTAATCTTTTTAATAATTAAGGGAGGTTTATACTTAACCTTTATCTTATAATTATCGAATACTGTAAATAAATCTTTTATACTTTTTATATTATTAGTGTTCGAGTTTATAAGATTATTATACTTGGTAATTTCCTTTACCTTTGGCTTTTTTCCTTCCATCCTAATTTTCCTTACCGAGTACTTTTATCGATTAACTTTTTAATTCTTTTTTATTAAATTATTATTAAACTTTTTGGCATCGATTATTATGGATTGTTTTTATATTAATAATAAGCCTATAATTGGGAGATTCTTCCACTTTAGGAAAAAAGATATATATTTTTCCCATTTAATAAAATCTTTTTTTATAATAATAGGAGTCCTTATATATAAATCTCCATCGCTATTATTATATATATTATACAGTTTTAAGAAGTATGGGTGCCCGATTGGTTAAGCGAGTATATTTCGGTTAATTTTAATACCATATTTTACTTTAATTTTTTTAATTATTATGCTTTATAAGGTAGATATCCATGGTTAATATGGCTTTTTACCAGGTCTGCTTAATTTAAGCTTATCCTTAACCGTAGGAGTTTTTACCTTTTAAATATTATTATTATTAAAAGCAATGTTTAATTATTAAATGTGTTCCTTTTTTATAAATGTTATATATAAGTATATTGGGCCAATCTTGGTTATTAGTTTAAAGCCTAAAGGGGTCGGTAATATTGCATACCTTAGTCCTTTAAATATTATTTTTATCTCGAATAAACTTTCGCACCAGATTATAACTTTTTAAGGAAATCCCAACCTATTATTAATTTATTTCCTAATTTATTTTATTACCATGGTACTTATCTATTATTTATTATTACCAGCTTTTTTAGTCTGGTAATTGCCTCGGATTCTTAAAATAAAAGCCCAATTAATATTCTTTTGGTCGTAAGCGATCGTTGGGATAATAAAAAATACTATAAGGTATTTATATTTATAATTACCAGTTTAATATATAATGTTTATTATTCGCAGTTTAATACCGTTAGGGAATGCTAATATTATAATAATATAATTAAAAATATTAAAAATATTATAATATAATTAAATTAAACGTTTTCCCTGCCTATATATTGGGTTTATTAAAGTAAAACTTAATTTCCCCTTATATTATTAATAAATTACTTTAAAAAAGTGTTCTGGTATATGGTAAATAAAGAAGATATTTTTATACTGCCTTATTCGTATAAGGGTAGGACAATAAATAGGGACTGGGGTAATTGGTAAGGTAAGGGTAATAATTATACTATTTTTAATAAATATAAATATCGGTAAATTTATAATATTTTTTAATAATCCTATTATTAAGATTATTACTTTATAGGCATTTAGCCAATCTTATTTAAGTATAAGGCCCTTAATCGTGTATAGGGTCCTTACCATTTACTTTAAATTTTAATTAATTAATCCCCTTAATTTTATTTTAAAAATAATTTTTGGGTAAAGTATAGTAAAGTTTAACCATACTGGTAATTTATAAGCAATACTTTTATATTTATTTTTCGGTATATAATATCCCTTATAATACTTTACCGTCGGAATATCCCACTTTTTAGGGTCGCACGTATTAATAATGGGGAAGTAGTTTTTATAATTAATTTTTTTTAGAAAATCTCTGGGTAAATTAATTGGAAAACCATAGTTAAACCCTTTTGGGAATATTATATATTTCATGCTTGGATTAAGCTTACCATATTCCTTATAATATTTTATAAAGTTTATTTTTTTTCGAGCGAAAGGCTTTTTATTTTTAACACCATTAGGTTAAGGCATATTCGCTTTATTATTATATATAGGTGTCCTTTTTTCGAGGATATAATTATCGGTAATTTAAGGGGGTCTGTTTTAAGTTCATTGCCTTTTTTAAAAAAAAATATTAGGTTTGAGATATTTGGCTGATATTTTAATCGTTCGCTTATAAATAGATCGATTGGTTTTCGGGTTTTTTTATATAATGGCAGCTTATAAAGGTGAGTGTAGGAATTAAAGAATAAAAATGGGAAAAATAGGTAGGGTAAAAGAAAAGGATTATAATAGGAAAAAATAATTTAAGATATTTATATTATAAGGTAATAATTGGTTTGTTTACGTTATGATAAAGTAAGTGTTATTTATAAGTAAATATATGCCTGCTTTTTAAAAATAATCTGTAAAATCGTTTCGATAATTATAATAAAGGTAATTAAATAAACAAACTAAATTAGCCTACTGCCTAGCATCTTTTCTTTATAATAAATCATTCCTTTTAATAAATTATTTACCTTTCTGGCTTATTTTACACGTACTCTTTTATTTTTTCTACAACCTTTTCGTATACCTAACTTTCTTTTAATTTACCATTAAATATTTACCATTAAGCCTTTTTTTACTTTTCTTTTTTACGTATTTAATTAATTATTTTCTTTACCACTTAATTTATTATATTTCGTCTTAATAAAAAAAACCTTTCCATCGATAATTTATTTAATAAGGATAAATTAAGCTTACGCCCTCGTTCAAATATTTAAAAAAAAACTGGCACACTTTACTTTCGAGATTTTAATGGCCGTTTTATTCTTTATATTATTTTTGGCAATCCTCCTTTTACTTTTATCCGAATTAATAATAATAAGGTTTATTTCCATAATCGCCGTTATTCCCTTAGGTTCCAGCGCTTAAACGCTTGGCTTACTAATAAGCCTCTTCCTCGCTTTATCGAGTTATCTTTATATCCCATAAACTTTATTTGGTTTAAGGTATGTTTTTTTATCTTTTATAATTTAAAAAGCAATACTAATTTTAATTAAAATTAATTTAAAATATTACTATTTATAAATATATCGGTACCGGTTATAATTTTTATAAAATTTGAATAATTCCTGCCAATTATTTTTTTTTCTTATATATACTTGGTCCCTTATTTATAATTTCGGAAACCCTCGGTATTATTAAATACCTAATTAATAAAAGAAGTAATACACCTTAATTAATTTTTATCGAAAAATAAAAAGGTGGTTACCTTGGTTAATATATGGCTTAATTAAATAAAAAGCAGCTTCGTATTTTTATTTTTCTTATCGGGGCGTTCGGTTATATTATCGATAACTACTGTTCTCGTTACCAGTATAAATAGGAGATTAATATTATTAATCGATTATATAATTATAATAAATATTACTGCATTTGGCCTAAGGGTCGATATATTATTTTAAAGGGCGAATTTTCTAATATATACTTTAATTACGCTTAGGGTTTAAAGAAATGCTCTTATATACGTTATCCTAATTATATTCGCATTATTAAGGAGAAAAATACTAATAATCGAAATAAGGATTATTTCTTTTTTCCGGATTATAATAATAAAATATTCGGATGGTCTTATTATTATAATAATAATTTTAAAGGTGAAAATAATAATTTATTGGTTAAATATAATAATCGGTTTTGCGTAAATAATTATTTTTAATTTATTTTAATTACTTGTTCTTTTTTTAATAAGCTATAATCCATTTATACTAAGCAAATAATCGATTACCTGGGTGGTAAAAATAATATTATTACTTTAAATTAATTTTACCGCCTTGGCTTTTTCGAATATACTTATGGTATATTTAATTATACTTTTGGGGTGCCAAAAATTTCGAACCTTAATTTTTAAAAATTATTTTGGTTTATTAATAATAAAGAGTTTCTTAATAAATGGGATAATTTTTAATTACCCGTTAAAATTACTGGTAAAGTTTTTAATAATAATATCCGTAATTTTTTATAATTATAAATCCCTGTTAGTATACCTTGTTCTGTTTCCAAGATTACTGGCTTTTGCGTGGGCGTACCCTTTTATTGTATAATTATTAAGGATATTGCCAGAGTTTATAATAGCCGATTTAATATAAATCAGAATCGCGGTGCCCTTATTCGCGGCGACCTTTTTCTAATGGGTTAGGAGGATAACTTTAATGCTTTTTTTAATTAAAAGTAAAAGGTAATATTCGATAAGTTTAATCCTTTCGAGTTTATAAAAAATGTCCCTTTTATTTTATCCAAGGTCCCAGAGCTCGCTTATACTAAAGGTCTTATTACGCCTGTACTTACTCCTATTCCTTATGGGTTTTCTGCTTTCCGTTCGCGGAAATTCCTTTTCGCCAAACGATTGAAGGTAAAGAATAAAGGAAAAGGAATAAAGTAATTTAAACTGGGCCTGTACAATTTTTTTTTCTTTTTATACTTCTTTTATATACGCGTACCCAAATTGGCTTGGGCCTTTTTCCCCAGGTCTCTTTCGAGCACTTAAAAGGAAAAGAACTTATTTTTTAAGCCGATTAGGTATACGCACTTTAAAAATAATCTTATATGGTTTTCTTTTTTTTTTATAATTTAAATAAGCGTGAAAAAATAGAATATAAATTAAAATATTACGCCTTTTTTTTTTATTTATACTTGTTTCCGGGGTCTTTTTATAGGGCGTTTATATTATCCTTAAAAAAATGTCGGGTATTTTTTTAATTATCCGACTGGTTATTTTATTGGTAATTTTTTTAATTATAGCGGAATATTTCTAGAATATCCTACCGGATATTTAGGTGGTGGTTTTTTTAATACTTCGGTGGTGGATTATAATCCTTTTCCTGGTTTTAAAAGTAATAATGATTTTTTAAAATTAGCGTTTATTAATATTAAAAAGGCAGATGTTTTATTATAAAAGGATAATAATATTATTCTTATTATTATTAATAATAATCCGGTCGTTATTAATAATAATAATATAGTTTTAATTATTTATTATTTAAGTATATTTTAATAAAATAATTTAAATCGGTTTAATACCACGGGGTATTTTATAAATATTCCATTAAGTTTTTTTAATAAATATAATTTATTCCTTAATTATTCTTTTATCCTATAAGGTCCCATCCATTTATTTTAAAACTTTACTTTTATATTATAATTTATTATTTATATTATATTAAATATTAATACCTGATTTATATTAGGTTTATCCTTTAATGGTATTTTTTATATCCTTTTTTATATATACGCCGATAAGTATATTGCTTTTTCTTTTCAATACTTAATAATAAGATTTTTTATTTATTAAATATTTTTTTATTTTTTTTATAATATTCGAGTCCTCGCTTATAGGAGTTCGTCTCGATCTTTCACTTTTTTTTAATCGATAAGTTTTTAAAAACCATATTTAATTTTTAATAAAAATATTAAATATTCTCTAAAAATTAATTTATATAAAATTCTTTTAATCGATATTTGTACCGTGGAGTTTTTTATTAAAATTATAAAAGGTAAGTTTTTATACCACTTTCCCATTATCTTTTTTAAAACGCTTGCTAAAGTGTAATATTCTCCTTCCATTATACCGTTGGCTTTTGGATTATAAACCGAAATTTAAATTTTTTAAATCCTTTTTTTTTCCAGCTTTTTAAAAAGCTTTACCTTAAATTTTAATTTACCATTTATTATTATTATATTTGGGTATCCGAATTTTATAATAATATATTCGATAAAAAACTTTACCGATTTTTTGGTATTCGTGCGTCCGAGTGGTTTTACGATAATATATCCGGATAAATTATTTTTTATTTTTAATAAGTATTTATATTTTCCACTTTTAAGTATATATTATATATCGAAATAAACCTTATAAAATATCCCTTCGGGTAATATATAATGCGGTTCCTTTAAGGGTTTTTATAGGGCGTTTGCTTAATATTTAAAATATATTTCCATTATTTTTTATATATTTTAATAGGATTTTGGCCAATATTAATACTTCTTTAATTATTCGTAAATAGCGTATCGCCTTTTATATTTTATCTTTAAATATGCGGTCGTAAGCAAGCGTGCCCGTTTTTCTTTATTATTTACCATTATTTTATTTTTAAGCCTTTTTTTTGGTTTAGCTTTCCTAATAAGCTTTCTATTATTAATTTTAAACTTAAATGCTTAAATCCTAAAGAATATAAATTTGCGTTTATTTTTTTTAATATTATTTGGTAATCGTAAAAATAATAGGTAATATGCGTACGCTTAATATAAGGATAAATAGGATCCAGGTAGAATTTTTAATTTAAAATAATAATTATCGGCGGTGGAAAAAGGGGTTGCCGAGTTTATTTATATTATTATTATATCGATCGGATTAAAAGTCCATGGTTTATATATAATCGCATTAAATTAAGCATCGACCCATTTATCGATATCCTTTTCGTTTTTAGCGTCCGCCAGGTTTAATGGCCCTGGTGGTTTTTTTAATAATTTATCTATTACCTTATACTTTATTTTAAAAACGTGCTTAATTTCAAAGTTAAAATACCTTATCCAAATTAGCCAGCGTATGATTAGGGATCCTAGTATATTTAATGCTGCCCTATTAAATTAATGCATTAAAATTTAACCGTCCACCTTTAATAGAAATCTGATTCCATATAGGTAATTTCTTAATCTTTTTATAGCCTTTAATACTGCCCTATATTTTTTTTTTATCGTATTATATTTTTTCTTTACGTTTAATTATACGCCGCTTTTATAGCGAGCTGGGTAATATTTTCCATTTATTTTTTGCATTAAAATACCTCCCCATTCTTTTAAAAAAATATCTATTATTAATATAATTTAACCATAACCTTTTTTATAATGCAATAATACTAGCACTGGCTATGTTATAATTACTTCTTAAAAAATTCTTATCGCCTTTGCCTAATCGCTCTCCCATATAAAAGGTATATTTTTTCTTAATAATTTGGTGAGGGGTTTTGAAATTTATGCATAGTCCTTAACCCAAATTCGATAATAAACCATAATACCTAAAAAGGATTTTATATCCGTAATGTTTAAATATTTTTTTCATTTTTATATTTTAATGATTTTTATTTTTTCTGGTATACGGCCATTCGTACCATAAACGTAACTAATAATTACGCATAATGCCTTATATTATTATGATTTTTTTCCATTAATCGTGTATCCTAATAATTCCACGTTAATTAAAACCTTGTTTATATTAAATAAATATTTTACCATAAAACATCGCACGCCTGGAATTACGGGTATTTTTTTATTATTATATATGGTTATAGGTCCTTTAATAGTTATATTATTTAAAAATACTCGATATATATTAAAATATAGCTTATTTAAGATTTGCTGAATTATTCGTATAAATTATATAATAAAATTGGTTATTCCTTACGGTAATATATATATTTATAATAATCCGATCGCCATTGCAAAGGTGGTAAGGTCCCTTGATTTTCGATCCAGTAATACCTAATCGTATTGTAGCGGTGCCGGAGGTATCCCCCGCTGCATTTGTACCAAAGACCGGCGCCCGGCGCGATTGCTTAAATAATTAGTTCAGAGCCTTAAAATAGTCCTGTACAGGACTATATAAGAAGCCAGGAGGACCCCCGGGACTTGCGGGACTTCGAGAAGGGTAATGAACCATGGCGGTAGAAACTTGGTCATGGAGATGCAATTACTATTTAATACATTATATTTTCCCCCAAATATCATATTATCGTTTAGGAATAGCCCTGTACAGGACTATTCCATGTTTTCTGAAGTATTGCCGCTCCTAAACAGGCAACTAAAGGTTTAATTAAACCAAATAGCTTGGTTTTAAACACCGACCATATAGCGAGGTTATTAAACCTATTCCCCGCTACATTTTCTGGAGGTCTAACCAGGATTCACAAACTTAAGTCTCGGTAATAAGCCTATATTTTTTAGGATTAAAATTTAAAAAATTCCTTTACCATTTTTTCCCCTTAATTAATTTAGGTTAATGGTTATAATTAGGGAATAATACTGTACGGAATTATATTAATAAGCGTAAATAGAAATCCGCGGAAATTATTACATTAAAATGGAAAAACCCTTTTACGGTATACCGGTAAGGAGTTTATAATACTTATACTGCGAAAAGCGAAAGCGGACATTTATATTACGATAAAGCTAAAGACCGACCAGTACGCTGCGCTATAAGAACCTAAGAAATCGCGCAAATTATACTCCTTAGGGGGGGCAGTTTTTTTCCCACGGTGGCAAAGGCGTAATATTCGGCTAAGAATTAATTGCCCCCAGGATAAAGTAAGCACGATAAATTAGGGGTAATAATAGGTAAAGCTGGGCAGACCTATATAATATACGGAGCTTAAAAGCCTTTCGGAATTTAATTACCTATACTTTAAACGATTTATTATTACGGAGGAACCAGGGAATATATCCTTAAAAAGAAGAAATAATGCGGAAACTTTACGGTATTATGGGATTACCCTGGCAGTATTGTAAACCCATAAGGGCCAAAGCCAAATAACGGGAATTCGATTTCGGAATGGGCCCGGCGCCGGTTAAAAGCGCGTATATGGTTGCGGTGGGAAGGCCAAAAAGGGATTGGGCTTTAAGTGCTAAGCAGAGCTGTACACCCTTATTATACCCCTGTAAGCGAGATAATAAAGGCTAATAAGCAATTAAACCCCCACTACGTTACGGAAGTCCGGCGTAAAGTTAAGGCGCGATATAATAAGGAAGCCTTTATTTGTTCGGCTATAAAAGGAGCAAAGGAAGGGATTATTAAGAGTGTTAATGCGTATAAAGAAGAGCAGGACTATAGTCCTATTTTTAAATGGAAGGAACATTTTTATAAGCCCAGCTTAAGCTCCGAGGGCACTACGGTTATAAAGGATCCCAAAAGCTATATGGCGGAGGGGCGATTTACGCAATTCCGGTTAAACTTAAAATAAGGGGGAAAATAATAGGAGTGCCCTTATATTACTGAAAGAAGTTCTAAGGAGAAGGGATAATTAGGGCTGGTTAGAGTTACCGCGGAAACTTAGGGGCTAAATAAGGCGCCCTTAAACTGGCCCGTATTATAATCCTACCTACGATTATAAAAAAGATTCCAAAAGCTATATGGCGGAGGGATAATTTGCGTAATTCCGGTTAAGGGGATAAATAATATTAAGGTGGAGATTACGGAGGCATTTTAAACCGATCTGGGAAAAAGCAGGCAGAGCTAAATAGCACTAGTATTTTACTTATAGGTAGGAGGAAGTATATAATAACCGGGCTTAATTTATAAGGGTTTATTACGGTTACGAAGGATCCTAAAAGCTACATGGCGGAAGGACGATTTATGTAATCCCGGCTAAGACCCCGTAAGCAAAAAACAGGAATTATGGAGTACCTTTACCGCTTCTTAAAGGGTATAAGAAAAAGGAAGGATTAAAACCACCAAGCGCTTTAAAATATAGGGGAAAATAAATACCGTTTTTTATAACCATTAAGTTATTCTTCGAATAAAGGCCTAACCCCCACCGTTTTTTAAATTAAGTTTTGCTTTTTATTATTAATATTAAACCCCGTGCCTAACCTAACGGATACCAGGGGAAGTATCCTTTAAAGGGCTTAAAAAAACACGGATCGCCCGTCTAAACTAAGGTTAATCCCCTCCTAAGGAATCTGGTATAAGGGTAATCCTGTACAGGCCAGAAAAAAAAAAAAAGAGATCTTAAAAACCAAACTTATTTGGGAAAAGTTTAGGGGTCCCACGTTTTATTGCGATCGGACCGCAACCAAAGGAAAACGTGGCGATTATAATAATTTATAAATTATAAACGCCAGACTTTTAAAGCTCCCACCCATGGAACTATGGTTAATTCCCAACCCCCTTCGAAAGCGCCCAATCTCCTTTACCCAAAAAAGCGGCCAAAAAGGGGGATAAATATGCGGTAAGGAAATTATGGAAGGTCTAAAGCTTAGGGGAAGGTAAGGCGAGGCCTTTTAGCCTAAATAAGCTAGCCAACATTACGCCCGGCCCCATAAAAAGCCGGCAAGCTAAAAATTACCAAAAGCGGACCAATTAATAATAAGGGATAAAGGCGATCGAGGAGAACGGTAAAGCGGTATGCCTACGAAGCCTAAAATCTCTTAGCGCAAGGCGCGGGACGCGAGGGATAAAACCTATTGGGGCCCCGGAAAAATAGCATTAATACCCGGAAAATGGGAAGGTAATTACCAAGGAAATTACGTAGGTTCCCTGCTTCGAGTTATAAAAATCCCACGATTACGCTTAAAAGGCCTAAAAAAGCATTACCACCACCATTATCCTTAATTCTAAGGGACCGTTTATAATTCTCCAGCCTAGGGTTAAAAAAGAATAATCCTATACTGCACTACCCTTTAAAAACCTATTTAAATCCTAACTCCTATAATCTTTTTCATTTTTTATAAATTATTCTATTTTCTAAAAAATTATTCCACCATTTAAATTCACTATATTATATTTTTAAGGCAAGGCGCGGCAAAGGCTTTTTTACCAGAACACTATTACGGTAAAGGAAGGCAAGAAACGCCTTATAAATAGGCCTTAGGCCCAAGAACGATCTTCGAAAGCAAAAACACCCGAAAGCGCTAATAAAGCTTAAACCTTACCACGCAAACGAGAAGCCGAGCGATCGCCTTTTAACCCTCCCTCGCTTAAAATCCCACTATTTAAAACTTTTATTACGCCAATGCCCCGGGCAAAATATAATACGAATATCTCTCCAATATTTTAAGGGATAAAACGAACGCCATTCCCCGGCCAATTTATAAAAATAATATCCAGTGCTGGTTAGCATAATCCCCACGAGATAAACCAATACATTATAGTCCGATTACCGTTACCGCTCCCTGGTATATAAGGGAGCGTAATGTTTAGGGGAAATAATATTTTTTAATACACGCGTTAATTAAATCGAATGTTTAAGTAGGCAGTACCTATAAGCGATGCGCAAAAAATAAACTATATTATATAATATTATATTAGCACCTATGCCAAACCAATCAAATCGCTCGCCATAGGAAAAATATGGATTAAAGCGAAAGAGGCCCTGAAAACGGAATTCGTAAATAGGGATATCTTTTAAAAAGGCCGCAATATGGCAAACCTGGAGCGCTTCGCCTACCAAAACTGGCCTATAAAGAATATTAATTAATAACGGCTATATATCGCGGGGTAGAAACGCCGGCTCGTTTAATATAAGAAGAACCATACGGGTTATATTAATAATATTATTTTATCGAACGCGTTCCTAAACGCCTTCGATAATACATCGTGGGCTTAATTATATAGTTTTGTAGGGATTATAAATAATGACCTGTGCTTTAGAACCCACGAGGAACTCCTCCAAAAGCTTAAAGCGTTCCTGGATTAACGCAAGAAGATAATAAAGCTGTTCGGAAACAAGTTCTAATAAAAAGAAAGAGGGACCACCGCCCGCGCTAAGGAAGCCACGCGTAACCCCATCGACCCCCAATTCCAACAAACCAACCGATACGATTTGGCCAAAATGGCCCAGAGGAATTAAACCGACCCCCGCGATTTGCCGCCCGCGCTCCGACCACGAGAAAGCAATAAAGTACCTATTAGCCGATTAATCCTGCCCAAAGCAATTAAACAAGACCTAGTTGAAAAACTAAATACTTTAAGCGTGGCTGATATATATGCGTTATTAAACCAGAAAATAGGCGAAAAAGTAAAGCTGGTGCTGAATAACGGCAAAATTAGGGAAAATAAGCCCTAATACGAAAACCACCATGGGTATAATCCTAATTAAACCTATTAAACTAAACGGGACCATATATAAGGATTTTATTACGTTTAGGCCGAATTCCCCCAAAAAACCAGTATAACCCCTTTGGAAATTTTAAAGGCATAAGCATTCCCTATATTAATAACCAGTTTTAATAAAAGGCCCCAATACCAGATTAAGGTAATAAGATATTATTAATGCTTAAAAAGTAATCATATACTGTATAATTACCTGTGGGACATTTAGGATCGAATTAATAAAGTTTTTTATAAATACCCCTTTTATCAAATACCAGGATGGGATTTCGAAAGGAGCGAATATAATACCTGGCCTATTAAAACATTTAATAATATAATTACGGAAGGAGCATTAATAAGAATAGCATTTTTACGGTATTATAAGTAAAAGAAGGTGCCTAAGGATTAGTACGATTAGGTATAAAAGGCCCAAAATATAATTATAGAAAACCCCTGGTTTTTAAAAAATACGCCTAGCCTAATTAATAAAAAGGACCAGGTACCTTAAATACGCCAGCCATAAATAAACCTAACCGATAAGGTTTACGAAATTCCCAGGAATAATAGTGTTTAGAATAATTAACCATTTATTATAATAAAAGGTAAGGCAGTAGCGGTTAAGGAGTATTTATGGGAAAGCTGGGAGAATATGGAAGCGGAAATAATAACGGAAGCCCCTATTATTAACGTTTATAATAAAACGGCGCAATCGGTTTTTAGTTATAATCAGGAAAAAATTAAAAAAGGATAAGGCAGGCCCCCAAAAAGAGCAAAAGTGGAAGATAAGGTTAAAGCGGTTGGGGAAGAAAAAAGCGCCAAAAGAAAAGAAAAGGATCCTGGCCACAAAGAAATATTGGGCGCGATAAAGGAGAAAATGGAACGCAGTATATAGGAGGAAGAAAAGGCGCCCTTAGGCAGTAAGCGTAAGGACCCCCTAAAGTTTACGGACCTAATCTTTTAAAAGGTAATAAAAAAATAACTTATGAAAATTATGGGGAGGCCTTACGGGTTAACGATTACGGAGGTATTATAAATATCGCAATCTATAAGGATAACCTTACAGGAAAAACTGGCAGGTAAAACGAGGATGGAGGAAATTATTAACGAAATTATTTACAAGGGTAAAAAGCCAAAAGGATACCGATAGGTAATTTTAAATAAGCCTAATATTTACCAGGTAATTAAAATAAAGACACGCTTTATTAATAATATACCCCCGAAGGAATTAAAGTTTATAAACCTTATACGCATTTAGCCATATTAATAATACAAGCGCATAAACTTTAAGGTCCTATTTATAAGCCTGCCAGGAGGCCTAAAAGCGGTAATGCTAAAGGGAGGAAAGGCAGTCTCCTATCCAGTTAATATTCCTAACCCATTAGCATTAATCCCCTTAACAATCCCCTTTTTCCTTTACCCGAGCCCGTGCTTATTAATACGTATAGGAGGGCCAAAGAATAGGCTGGCCAGGGCTATTATAAATACAGGCGCGGAAGCCAATATTTTAAAACGAACCTACGCCTAGGAATACGGCTTTAAGGCTCACCAGGCGCAAATTGCGTTTTCCGGCTATAATGGCCAAAAAACCAATTCAGCCTTGGTTATACGGTAATGGGTACATATTTCTTTAAAACCTAAACGCATTGCGCAAAACTTTTTTATATTAAAAGAAGATCGAAAAGGGGCGCCAAAAGTAATATTAGGAATACCTTTTATTGTAATAACGGGGTGGAAACAGCGCCATAATAAGAAACGTAATGTATTAATCGGGGAGCTCGAAATAAAAGGAAGTAATTATATTATTATTATTGTAAACCTAATCCTAAAAAAAAAATATGGAAGAATATTCCGCAATATTTATCCCTAGGGAATAAAGGTTTTTAAAAAAATGTAAAAAACCCTTATAATTCGACCAATAAAAAAAAAGAGACTAGTATAGGATTAAGGAAACCCCGTGCTGGTAAAATCGAAATCCCTGCCTATATAATAGAAGTTTTGGATTCGGATAACGAAAAAGTAATAGCCTAATTTTTTATAAAGGAAGTTAAACGCCTTGTGAAAAAGTTTAAGAAGGATATACCCATGGAGGGGTATATTAATAGGCCGTAAGGAGGGGAAAACCTTTTAAATGGAGAGATTTGGACCGGAGAACCAGATATGGAGATTGCCCTTTATTAGTTAAAGGGGTAGGGGCGTAAAAAGTTTTATGATTACCCACGGAACCCCAGTTATAAAAAAGAAGTTATCAGGAAAAGGTTGGACGTTTTCCCAGGAGAATATTATAAGGGCAATGATCGGGAGCTGCGAAATAATAAAAGGAGGATACGAGACTTTATTATTAATAAGATCCTAGGCGTTGGCGGAGCCCAGGAGGTATTTCCCCTTAATAATGCTAATATTATTAATATTTTTACTATATATAAGCGTGTGGCGGATAAGATAAAGCCCGTGGATGCTCGAATAGGGCACGAAGCGGCCCCCGTAAACCCGGACTGGTACGAGAAAAAATGGGAAAAGAATAAGCCATCGGAAAAAGATCGTAATAATATTAAATGGAGTAAATACGTTTGCCCACGATTATATAAGGCAGGGTGCAGCGGCATTAGGCTTATACTGGAAAGGAGGAATAAGATCTTGGAATCCCTCGGGGAGTTATAAGGGAAAGAATAAAGGATATTTATAAATATGCTTATAAATAAAGAATAAGCGTTGGTATGGTTCTGGGAATATTTAGGTAAAATTAACCCTAATATAGCCCCTCCCTAAAAAATTGATACGGTACCTTATATAGGGTGGTAGGTTAAAAGTATTCCTATCCCTAAGGTATTAATAACGGTGGTAATCGAAATGCTTGAGGAGCGAAAAAAAAAGGGGGTGATTAAGCCAAGCCAAGCGGCGTACCGCAACCCCTGGTTCCTAATTAAGAAAAAAGATGGGAAGTACCGCTTAATTAATTTAGCGGAAAGGCTTAATTCGATTATAATTCGTAATGCTTTTATGCCTCCAATTACCAATAAGTTTATAAAGAATATAGCCTATTGCCAGCTTATTTTACTCCTGGATTTTTACTCCGAATATAACCAAGTGGTACTTAATTTAAAATCCCGAGATTTTATTACCTTTATAATATTCGCCGGCCTATTTAAAATAACCACGCTTCCGTAAGGAGGAATAAATAATATTACTTAATTTTACAGGATTATTTCCATTATTTTCTTAGGTTTTATTCCAATAGTATGCAGGACACTTATTGATAATATTACGGTTAAAGGTCCTATTATTATATATGATAGGCGAGAAGTTTACCCAGGGGTACGGTAATATGTGGCCGAATATATTAGGAATTTGGATTAAATATTATTGCGGAATAAGCTGGCCGGGACCACGATTTTTATGGTTAAATCTAAATGGTACCAGAAATTAACCGTAATAATAGGTTTTATATGCGGAATAAATGGCCGTAATCCTAAATAGGCCAAGGTTATTAAAATTAAAAAATGAACGGTCTTTAAAAATGCATTAAATATTAAAAGATTTATTAGTATGGTGGTTTTTTACCGAATGTTTATTAAGGATTTTGCTCATATTACCAAACCCCTATACGAACTTACCCGTATAAGGGCGCAGTTTATTTAGGAGGAAAAGCATATAAGAGTAACGGAGATCCTTAAGCAAACCCTAATATTGCCCCCAGTTTTAATTAAAATTAATTACTCCCCGAAGGCAGGGCGTATTATTATTGGAGCAGACGTATTAGGAACCGGATGGGAAGCATGGATTGGCCAAAAAAGGGAAGGGAAGGTCCTAATGGCGAGGTACGAGTTTGGCTATTAAAAAAGAGCCGAAGGAATATACCATTCGGCCAAACTGGAATGCAAGGGGCTGCTTATGGCTTTAAAGCGATTACAGAACTACCTATACGGCGCGCATTTTACCCTTAAAATGAATACGGCTAATATAATATATTAGCTTAATAATAATACTGCTAACCTACCCGGAGCACTTATTATTAAATGGATTATATAAATACGGCAATTCGATTTTAATATAGAGCATATATTAGGAAATAAAAACGCTATGGTAAACGTATTATTATAAAAACCCCTAGGACCCTTAAACGAGGAAGATAATAAACTGGAGGAAAATATCGAAGATTTTATTAACGCGTAATTATATATACTTAGGGCTGTATAGGACTGGAGGGATATTGAGATTTTGGAAGGAAAAGTATAAAGCGATAAATCCCGAAAAATAGTGTATTTTCTTACCACCCTAAAGAGACCGAGCGATATCCCTTATAAATTATTCCTTTATTAAAAAAGGAAGGCTTTAAATTACCTGGTAAGGGACCAGAAACTTTGGCGCAAAACCTTAAGGGATAAATTATAGTCATAATTGGTGGTCGATAATAACCAAACCCGGAAATATATTATTTAAAGTAATTATATTTACGGAGGGCATAAAGGACGGAACGCCATATCCAGCTTTATCGCTCAGCGCTATTATTAAAAAAAATAATAAAAGCAGGTGTAAGAGGCATTAAGAACCTGCCCAACCTACCAGAAGCAAGACCCTTAAAGGCCTAAAATACCGCTAAAGATTTCTAACCCTATTTTAACCCCCTTTTTTAAGGTTTCGCTCGATATTTTTTGGATATTATTAAGGAAAGGGTACATTTACATTATACAGGCCAGATATGATTTAATAGGATGGATTAAAGGGCGACCATTATAAAAAGCCACCGTAGGGTAAATGGCCAATTTCGTTTGGTAAAATATAATTTATAAGCATGGGATATGTGGGAAATTAATAATTAATAAAGGACCAGAAAACCGAGGATTTTTGGATAAGCTTGTAAAGCGAATAGGCTTAACCAAAATTACGGTATCGGCGTATAATTTATAATCGTAAGGGGGAATAAAACACCACCATTTAAGCATTAGGGATGTATTATTAAAATTAGGCGGCAGCTGGGTTAACGCGTACCCAGGGGTATTAATAGTGTAAAAAGTTATAATAAACCAAGCTATAGGATTCTCCCCATACGCGTTACTATACGGTTAAAAGATAATTACCCCCATTAAAATGGCGCTCCCTACCTGGAGAATAATCAATTAAAAAGGTAATATACCGTACGCGGACTTTTTGGCGAAAAGGAGCCGGGCAATGGAACGAAAAAAAACGGACTTGGCGGAGGTAGCCCGAATCCTATAACGGAATAGGGAAGCCAGGGCCAAGTACGTGGATAAAAAGAATAGCGGGAAGATAAGGAAGATCCCATTAAAAGAAGGGGATTTAATATTACGATGGACACCAGTTATAGGGGTTAGGAGTACAAAGGATAAGTAAAACCCTCGATAAATAAGGCCCTATATTATCCATAAGCTTTCGAATAAAAGAAGAACGGTGCAGTTTAGGGAACCCTATAAAGGAAGCCCTTCCTTTAAGCGCACAATTAGGAGTAATAAGGTTAAAAAATTTATCCAAAAGAACGGATAGTGGAATAAGCCGGCAGGAATTAACAGTAATATCTGGAAAAAATGGGAACCTTATTTAAAATGAAATAATAAGTTGGGAAAGGACTGTATAGGACTAAACGATAAGGAGGATAGCTCGAAAGGCCATATTGGGGACAATATATTAAAAAATTTGGGTAAGGACCAACGCCGAACGGTAATATCCTATAGTAGTAATTAGGAGAAAAAAAACAATTTAGCCGAACGTATTATTATAATATTACGGTTAAGAAAACCACGCAATATGGAAGAATTAAAAAACAAAGAGCGGGAATCGGGGAAAGTACCTTTTCTAAAAACGACGAAGAAAATACGATTCCAAATCCTAATAATAGCCACGGAAAAATTCGGTAATATTCCTTTTATAAAGGAATAAAACTGTACAGTATTATAAGACCTCCAAAGGAATTACCATATAAAGAGAAATTCCCCTTTTTTCATATCCCCTCCCTTATATAATAATAAGCCCCAACCAGTTTAAAACCAAATATTATAAAAGGACCCAGCAGAAATCACATATTTAAAGCTCCGTTAATAGCCCAAGGTGTATATACGTATAAAAAAAAAAGAACCATATTCCCTTATTTAAAAGTTTAAAAGGGAATATTTTTACGCTTCCTTTTTCCCGTTCCCATACCACACCGAATAGCCCTATCCTAAACTATTTATAGGTGGTAATTAAAAAATAGCCTCCCAGCTTTAGGAAAAGGTCACCCGTTTAAGTTTTAATTCGTTCGTTTAATTTACGGAAAAAAAAGGGCGGGATCCTTATTTAAAGGGCTATACATAAAAGTAAAGATTCCTTCGTGGGAAAAACTTAATTTTTTATATTAAAGGATACCATTAAATAATCCTGTATAGTATAATTTTTATTTTAATAATAGCGAAAGGATTAATCGCGGAACGAAAAAATTATGGTTTAATTTTAAAAAATTTATAATACCCCCTATTTTTTGCGAAAGCGTAGACCCTCGCGATGAGCAGGAGCCTAAAAGGCCGCCGCGCCACCACCGCTATTTTCTTTAAGAGCTTTACCTCGGCCACCCCCTCGACCATAAGCGCCAAAAGAACTAGACCCTTGTACCGATTATATAAAAGGCCTGGTCAGGCCGGGAATATCTTCAGCCCCCAAATTCAAAACGTTTATAACCTTTAAAAAATTAGGGCCGCCGAGAATAATTTCGAAATAATTCTCCCAGTGTTTAATATCCTGCTCCCATACCGTATTGCTAAATAATTTCTCGATGCGGAATTTTTTATAGGGGGTATAGCCGTTATAGGGAGGATCGAAGTCCGAAGCCAATATATATTTTTTAAGGCCTTTATTTTCGGCTGTATAAATCTCGCCAAGCCAAAGGTAATTATTATACCTATTCCCGGTATACCTAGGAACGAAAACATATTCGAAAAAGGGGAATATATAATAAATAAAAGTATTAGGCTTTTAGCCCTAAAAATAATTCGCCCACCCGGAAGTATAATGCTTGCAAGGGTTTTTATTTACCACGCCCTTAAATTATACGGCCAATGCCTGCCAATAATGGAAACGAAGGAAGGAATATAAACTACCCATAATTTACCCCAGAAAGCCTCCATATAGGATGGAAATAATAATAGGCCGATTAACCCTTTTATATAATACAGGGGCCAGGCTAATAATCTTAGGAAGGGTTTTAAATATATCCAGATTAATATATATGGCCATGTAAACACAGTTTAAAGGAGGGTCCCTAAACAGGCCAAATTAAAAATAACGAAGGATATTTTAAAAGAGCAACGATGATTAGTCCTGCTTAGCCTTAGGAGGTAAAAATGAAAAGGGTGCGAAGGTGGAATAAATCTTATAAATGAAATTGGAAACCGGCTTAAACCGGGTCCTTTTAATAAGGCTCGAGGATAGCCTCGGCGGGAGGATGCCAAGCTGGAAGGCCTGAACGGTATTGTGCCTAAGAGGCATTTTAATTTCAAAGACCGCAACCGTGCGCTGGGGCGGTTAATTTAGGGGGATTAAATTAAAGGAAAAGGTAAGGGAGGATTTTTTGGATAAACCCTGGGAGAAGAGACCCGGGCTGGTTTATTGTATAAGGCTAGACTGATAAGAGGTACGAGGCGATAGGGGGGATAAAGGGAGCCGAGCAGAGCCGCTGGAACCAGTGGCTAGGTTTTAAAGCACCCGATCGATGCGGCCTTGCGGCCTAGCCGGCGAAGGAGAAGGAGCAGGAGCAATTACCAGGGAAATTAAAATTGAATAGCCCTGTATAGAGTTAATAATTTGGGAAAAATATACCTGGAGGAGGGTTTCGGGTAATAATAAGAGTGGTGTTAATTAAAAGGGCCGCCTAATCACGAGTAAAATGCTTAATAACCCGAGTGCGGCTCCTTATAATATAAGCCCCGGGCCCTTTTATAAAAGGAGGAGAAGTGCGAGGGCGAGGGAGAATAAAGGTTATACGATAAGGTATAGGAGAAGGAGAAGGCTGGTTTATAAGTATAATAGGTTTGAAAAAATTAGGAGGCCTGCTGGCCGCTGGTGAACGCCGAATAAAAGCCAGAAGGTTAGGGAGCCCCTTATAAGCCTCCTTATTATTACTTTGGTTTAAATGGGATATATTTTAAGAGGATTAGGGAGTAAATTAAAGAAAGGGGGTGATAAAGGGAGCGAGTGTTTAAGGGAAAAAGGGCTCGGAGAAAGGGAAAAAAGCGAGGAATATATAAAAAGAAGAGCATTATAGGGAGAAGAAAGGCACCGATAAAAAGTATATAGAAGGAAGGATTATCGAAGGTATAGGAGGAAAGAAAGGGAAAGAAGTTAGGCCAAAAGATTTATATGGTTATCCGATTAAAGATAGGAGGCCCGTTAATAATTATAAAAGTTATAGGAATTATAAGGGTAATAAGGCAAAAGGGTAACGATGGGAATGCTTAAGGAAATACCTGTTTACCTAAAAAAATACCACCGTTTACCCAAAATCCGCCAATATATTTAAGCCCTATAGGTATAAGTACCCCTTTTTTTCCCCCCTATATTTCCTCGATTTCTTTTAACCATACCATCTCCCAGCCTTAAATCTCCATAATATAATCCTGCTTAGTTTATTCTTCATTTTAATTTAATTCCTTATTTTTTAAATTCCCTTGCCCTTTAAAAGCTTATATTACCCTTAACCTAACCCCCGGTATTTGGTGCCTTGTTAGCCCTTTTAACTTAAAAACTTTAATCCAAGCACACCTTTTATTTCCTATTATTGCCTAATAGAGCGAAAAAGCCCTAAGCAGTATTATTTTAATAATGGGAGATTATACCTTTAAAGGGTTAAGGCTAAAAAACGAAACCAGCGCTTAAGTGCCTGGATATTAATCGGAGTTTTTATTTAAATTATCCCGAAAGGTGATTTTTTATATAAAAGCCCTTATTAAATCTTAGCGCCTATATAGAAACCAGGCCCGCTGGGGAGGGCCAATCCCCTCGTATATTTTATATATAAATAACCCAAAGTTTAAAGAAATTGCCCAGAGAAATATAAGCGTAATCATTAGGGATATGCTTAACCTTATCGACCATTATAAGAACGACCGCTTCCGCCAACGGCTCCGAAGGCCTATTACCATTAAAGCGTTTTTTATAGATATTTGGGCATATATATATAACGCTATTAAATTATTGGAATACGATTAACCTTTTTCCCATTAATAATTAACTGCCTATAAGGATTATATCGAGATATATAGCGGGGTAAATAATATTGGGTTTACGATTACGGATTTTAAACCTTTAAGGGGACCTAAAAATATACCAACCATTAAAGACCAGGCGGCCCTTATAATTCCCCTATAATACCCGTTCTTTAAGAATTACGATTTGCTTGGTATAATAAAGGTAGGGGTTAACCCCATAATAAAAGGGCAAAAAGACCCGCGAATAACCTTTATTTAAGGCTGCCATAGGGGTATAATGCTTATTACGTTTGTATTAAAAAATGCAGGAGAGGATTTTAAAAGGCACACGTGGGAGGTTTGTATAAGGTTTTCGGCGATACTTTAAAATAAAGCCAATAGGGGTATGTTTAAGAAGTACGGCCTCCAGCCTAAGGTCCTCCTTATAATAATTATTTTCGTACAAATTAGCCCCTTTTACCGATCTCAGCACCTTGCAATACTAAAGACGCTTAGGATTATAATTTATAAGTAAAAGATAACGTGGATCCATATGCGAATGAGAAGGGAGGTTTACGCTAATAAGAAGGCCCTTATACTTTAGGAGTTAAAGGACAGTGGAAAAAGGCTATGGTACCGCCTCCAAAAGTTAAAATTAGGCATGGGGGGAGAAGGGAAAAGGAACCATATATTGCATCCCTTCGGGCCACCGCCCAATGGTTATATAAGGCACTTTATAAATCAGGTAAAGGTATTTTATATAAATTATTTAAGGTTTATAATGGGCCCTAACCCATTAAGGAACCTCCTTAAAGCAGGGTGGCTATAAGGGGAAATTGGCGCTACTGCTCGGCACGAGGTTTTTTTGCGCATGGTAGCGGGAGATAACGATCCCCAGGGCTATTTGGTTAACGATAAGGAGTGGCAAAGCCTAAACACGAATACAAACACTGCCGGGATACGTTCCTATATATTTAACATTTATATGGGCCTTAGGCCTTCTTTAATACGCCCCAAGCTCCCTAATATTAGGGTAAATTCCATAGCTCGTAAAGGGGTAAACCCGTTTAACTTTTATACGGAGAACCAGGAGGATATAATGGAGCTAAAATTAGGAAATAATATGGATTCGGACTTTATTTATATAATTAGTCCTGTATACCGAAGGTAAAGGGGCCAGGTGGCCTTGGAAAAAAAAGGGGGTAATAACCGCCCTTATAAATCTTTTAAGGGAAAATATATATTACCGGGATAAAAGCCTAATTCGTTAAAGTTATTTGAGTTATTATTATATACCCCTTCCCTTCCTTTTTTACCCTTCGCACATTTTATTATGCGCGCATTCCCCGTTAATTATTAATCGCTGCCCTTATCCCTACCCTTAAGGATAGCCTTATTTTCCCTACATATAACTCCTACCCCTAAGCGATTACCATAATCCTAACCCCCCTCGTATATTAATTAACGCTGGTGGGTATATAAAGGATAATATAGGCCGCTTTTTAATATTAAGGTGAATAATAATTTCGAAATATTTAAGGAGAAGATTATTAAGGAGCCCTTACGCCGTTTATTAATAAAAAGGAGGGCCCACCGGCCGGAAAACCCCAGGTCCTATTTCGTTTAGCGCCATTTACCCCGTCCCGGACCTAATATGCAGCCTATTCATACCGAGAACTTCCCGGGGTAGGCTGCCATTAAAAGGAATATTAAGCGAAAGGCTGCGGAGGAGGAGGAGAGGAAGGAAGTTCGAAGAAGGGAGGCGGCGAAAGCGAAAGATGCGGCCTACGATATTAAGCATGGCCAGCGCCGCCGATTTAAGAAAATTAGGCGGGCTCCTTAAGCTCGATTAGCTCCTAGCTGCGTGGAAAGGAGGGATAAATATTTCGTTTCTTATTTTATAAATCGTTCGAAATAAAGCTTAAATACCACTAATTAGAATAAACCCTCCGGGGAAAATAAAGGTTGGGGCGTAATAAAATCCATAAAAATAAAGCTGTACAGCCCTATTTAATTATAATAAAATAAAAAAGGGAACCCGTAATTATTATAGAAAAGTAATTAGTAATATACGAAGGGCGAGGAAGCGGATAAATCGGCGATACTGGTAAGAGCCAGGAAACTTTTCCTGAAATTTTTCGGACCGCGGGGCGCGGTTTTTTATTATGGGTTGGTAAAATATAACGGTGCCGGAGGTATTCCCCGTTGTATTTGTACCAAAAACCGGCGCCCGGCGCAATTACTTAAATAACTAGTTTAAAGCCCTAAAATAATCCTATACAGGATTATATAAAAAGCCAGAAGGACCCCCGGGACTTGCGGGACTTCGAGAAGGGTAATAAACCATGGCGGCAGAAACTTGGTCATAAAGATACAATTATTATTTAATACATTATATTTTCCCCCAAATATCATATTATCGTTTAGGAATAACCCTGTACAGGACTATTCCATATTTTCTAAAGTGTTACCGCTCCTAAACAGGCAACTGGAGGTTTAACCAAACCAAACAGCTTGGTTTTAGATACCGACCATGCAGCGAGGTTATTAGACCTACTCCCCGCTACAGTATCCATTAAAAAAATTAAAAAGGGATAATATTTTATTTATACTAAAGTTTTTAAAGTATTCCTTTGTACCAGGGGGAATAAACGTATTTTATATGGTCTCCTTATTAATTTTCGTTATTAAATTAATTAATTTAAATTCTCCATCCTTTTTACCTATTAAGAATTAAGGGTTTCGGTACGGTGTATGATTTTTTTTTAAAATCCCTTAATTTAAGCGTTCTTTTAATATTTTAATTACCTTAGTCCTTAAAGCTTTTGGTATCGGAATTAATAATGCTTACCATATTTTATACTTTATTACCTTTAATATTTATGGGGGTATAATAAATCTTCGGATTAATTTATAATTTGGAAAATCCTATACCAAAGCTGCTTTTTTATTCTTTAATATTCGAGCGAATATTTTTTTTTTTTCTTATTAAAAATTTCGCATTTTTATAAAATATATTTTAATCTTTTATTTATTAATCTTGTTCCGACTATTAAGTTAAAAAACTTTGGTATAAGGCCAAGGAAATATTTTTTAAATATTAAATCTTTTATTTTATATTATATTTTTTCCCATACCTTTTGCCTTTAATTTGGGTTACCTTTAAGTATAAATCCGTTTAAGGGTATATTATCTTTCGAATATATTTTATTAATTTTTAATTTATATATGGTATTTATTTTTAAATGGTTTTTTATTTAAATATTAGGGTTTTTAATCTTTTTCCCCAAAATCTTTTATATTTATTAGCATTAAATCTTATTTTCTTTATATAAATATTATATAAAAATATCTTTTAATTCCAGGTATAAGATTAACTTTATTATATTTTTAATTATAATCTGGTTTATCGGATAAATATTGCATTTTTTTAAATTATATAATAAAAAAACTTTCGCCTTATTATTACCAATCCCCACTTTTTTAAGGCTGGCAATTATTATTTTAATTATTTTATTTTTCCCGTAATAATTAAAACTTTAATTAATCCTTTTTTAAAGTAAAGCGTACACCTAATCCCAGGTAATTTTTTTATTTTTTCGAATTATAATAGGATTTTAATAATAAATGGTATTCCTAATATATATTGCCGGGAATTCGAGTCGATATTCGTAACAAAAAACGTTATTTTAATTTTATATTTATTTCCTAAATAAATATTTATTATGGTTTTTTTAATAAATTAATATGGTTTATTAATATTAAATATTTTATAGGTAATCGAACAGGGTAAAAAAATTAATCCGTATTTTTCGGCCAATCTAAATAATATAATATTATAAAATGCTCCCGTATTTATAAACGTGCGATAAATTAAAAATGTAATATATTTGTAATATATTAGGATTTGTGGTATTTTTAATATATCTCTCAGCTATATTTAATATAATTCGTATAGAAATTCTTTTTATCCATCTTTTAAATATAAGATTTGCTTAATATTATTAATATTTATCTTAATAAGTTCGTGGAATCCCTCCACTTTGGAGAAAATATCTTTGTCCTATTCCTTATCGTTATCGAATACTAATCCTACTTCTCATCCTCCGATTTTATTTTTAAAATTTATTTCCATTATAATAAAGTTTCCTTAAACATTTACCTTTTTTATTTTAATGACCTATATAATATATAATCCTGCAGCTTTTAATAAACAATTGGCTAACTTTTTTGCCCAGGTAGGGTTTTTTCGTGCGTATTAAAAAACTAATAATCGAATAATTAATCGATAAAGATTTTTTATAATTGCTTTCTTTTTTTCAGGATTTTCCCTAATATTAAAAACCACTCTTTTTTAATTATCTCTTATTTTTTTTTTATTAATAATTATTATTCGATCTTATTATTTTGGGAATAAAAAAGGTCGCTTAGGATTTAATTATTTTCGATATTAAAAATAGGCCATAGCCATTTTCCTTTATATATTTTTTTATAAAGCGGACGATGGTCGATTTTATTTAGGCGCTTTAAATATTTTTAGGTTTAAATCCTAACCTTTATAATGGTTTTTTAATTTTTTAAAGGTCTTATACCCTTTCTGCCTGGCTATATCCTCCTTCGTTATATTTAGGTTTAATATATGGACTTTAATAAGGGTTATATTTTCCGCTATTAATTTATTATACTTCGGGTACTGTAGCGGTGCCGGAGGTATCCCCCGCTGCATTTGTACCAAAGACCGGCGCCCGGCGCGATTATTTAAATAATTAGTTTAAAGCCCTAAAATAGTCCTATACAGGATTATATAAAAAGCCAAAAGGACCCCCGGGATTTGTGGGACTTCTGGGAGGGTAATAAACCATGGCGGTAAAAACTTGGTTATAAAAATATAACTATTATTTAAATATATTATATTTTTCCCTAAATATTATATTATCGTTTAGGAATAATCCTGTACAGGATTATTCTATATTTTTTAAAGTATTACCACTTTTTAATAAATAATTAAAGGTTTAATTAAACCAAATAGCTTGGTTTTAAATACCGACCATATAACGAGGTTATTAAACCTATTCCCTATTATATTTTCTGGAGGTTTAACCAGGATTCACGAATTTAAATTTTAATAATAAGCCCTACGTTTTTTAGGATTAAAATTTAAGGAATTTTTTTATTATTTTCTCCCCCTAATTAATTTGGGTTAATAATTATAATTAGGGAATAATATTATACGGAATTATATTAATAAATATAAATAGGAATCCGCGGAAATTACCGCGCCAAGGTGGAAAAACCCTTTTATAATATACCGGTAAAGAATTCGTAATATTTATATTATAAAAAGCGGAAACGGATATTTATATTATAATAAAATTAAAAACCGACCAATATATTATATTATAAAAACCTAAGAAATCGCGTAAGCTATATTTCTTAAGGGGGGCAGTTTTTTTCCCACGGTGGCAAAGGTATAATATCCGGTTAAAAATTAATTGCCCCCAGGATAAAATAAGCATAATAAATTAGGGGTAATAATAAATAAAACTAGGTAAACCTATATAATATACGGAGTTTAAAAACCTTTTAAAACCTAATTATTTATATTTTAAACGATTTATTATTATAAAGGAACCAGGGAATACGTTTTCGAAAAAAAGAAATAATGCGGAAATTTTACGGTATTATAGGATTACTTTGGTAATATTATAAACTTATAAGAATTAAAGCCAAATAATAGGAATTCGATTCCGAAATGGGCCCGGTACCGGTTAAAAACGCGTATATGGTTACGGTGGGAAGGTTAAAAAGGAATTAGGCTTTAAATATTAAGCAAAATTATATACCCTTATTATACCCCTATAAATAAAATAATAAAGGTTAATAAATAATTAAACCCTTATTATATTACGGAAGTCCGGTATAAAATTAAGGCGTAATATAATAAAAAAGCCTTTATTTATTTAATTATAAAAAAAGTAAAGAAAGGGATTATTAAAAGTATTAATACGTATAAAAAAAAATAGGATTATAATTATATTTTTAAAAAGAAGGAATATTTTTATAAGCCCAGCTTAAGTTTTAAGGGTATTATAATTATAAAAGATCCCAAAAATTATATAATGGAGGGGCAATTTATATAATTCCGGTTAAACTTAAAATAAGGGGAAAAATAATAAAAATGCCCTTATATTATTAAAAAGAATTTTAAGGAAAAGGGATAATTAGGGCTGGTTAAAGTTATCGCGGAAGTTTAAGGGTTAAATAAGGCGCCCTTAAATTGGCCCGTATTATAATCCTACCTACGGTTATAAAAAAAATCCTAAAAATTATATAATAAAGGGATAATTTATATAATTCCGATTTAAGGGATAATAATATTAAGGTAAAGATTACGGAGGTATTTTAAACCGATTTGGGAAAAAGTAGGTAAAATTAAATAATATTAATATTTTATTTATAAATAGGAGGAAATATATAATAATCGGGCTTAATTTATAAGGGTTTATTACGATTATAAAGGATTTTAAAAATTATATGGCGAAAGAACGATTTATATAATCCCGGTTAAAACCCCGTAAATAAAAAATAAAAATTATAAAGTACCTTTACCGTTTTTTAAAGGGTATAAAAAAAAGGAAGGATTAAAGTTATTAAGCGTTTTAAAATATAAGGGAAAATAAATACCGTTTTTTATAATTATTAAATCGTTTTTCGAATAAAGGCCTAACCCCCACCGGTTTTTAAATTAAGTTTTACTTTTTATTATTAATATTAAACCCCGTGCTTAATTTAATAAATACCAGGGGAAATATTCCTTAAAAGATTTAAAAAAATATAAATCGCCCGTCCAAACTAAGGTCGATCCCCTTTTAAGGAATCTGGTATAAGGGTAATTTTATATAGGCCTTACCAAAGAAAAGGAAAAAGAAATTTTAAAAATTAAACTTATTTGGGAAAAGTTTAGGGGTCCCATATTTTATTACGATCGGACCGTAATTAAAGGGAAATATGGCGATTATAATAGTTTATAGATTATAAACGCCAAACTTTTAAGGCTCCCATTTATAAAATTATAATTAATTCCCCACCCCCTTCGAGGGCGCCTAATTTTTTTTATCCAAAAAAGCGGCCAAAGGGGGGGGATAAATATGCGGTAAGGAAATTATAAAAGGTTTGGAGTTTAAGGAAAGGTAAGGCGAGGCCTTTTAGCCTAA
The DNA here is from genome assembly GCA_022664585.2 of Zalerion maritima. Lineage (NCBI taxonomy): Eukaryota > Fungi > Ascomycota > Sordariomycetes > Lulworthiales > Lulworthiaceae > Zalerion > Zalerion maritima. Next base: position 154,211 of record JAKWBI020000045.1, read on the forward strand.
ATAAATTAGCCAATATTACGCCCGGCCTTATAAAAAGCCGGTAAATTAATAATTATTAGGAGCGGACCAATTAATAATAAGGGGTAAGGCGATTAAGGAGAACGGTAAAGCAATATGCTTATAAAGCCTAAGATTTTTTAGCGCGAGGCGCGGGACGCAAGGGATAGGACCTATTGGGGCCCCGGAAGGATAGTACTAATACCCGGAAAATGGGAAGGTAATTATTAAGGAGATTATATAGGTTCCTTATTTTAAATTATAAAAATCCCATAATTACGCTTAAAAGGCCTAAAAAGTATTACCATAATTATTATTTTTAATTTTAAGGGACCGTTTATAATTCTCCAAGCCTAAGGCTAAGGAAAAATAATCCTATACTGTATTACCCTTTTAAAACCTATTTAAATCCTAACTTTTATAATTTTTTCCATTTTTTATAAATTATTTTATTTTTTAAAAAATTATTCTACCATTTGAATTTATTATATTATATTTTTAAGGTAAGGCGCGGCAAAGGCTTTTTTACCAGAATATTATTACGGTAAAGGAAGGTAAAAAACGCCTTATAAATAAGCCTTAGGCTTAAAACCGATTTTCGAAAGCAAAAATACCCGAAAACGCTAATAAAGCTTAAACCTTTTCACGTAAATAAAAAGCTAAGCGATCGCCTTTTAACCCTTTTTTATTTAAAATCCCGTTATTTAAAATTTTTATTACGCCAATACCCTCGGCAAAATATAATACGAATATTTTTCCAATATTTTAAGGAATAAAACGAACGCTATCCCCCGGTTAATTCGTAAAAATAATATTTAATATTGGTTAATATAATCCTTATAAAATAAACCAATACGCTATGGTCCGATTACTATTATTATTTCCTAGTATATAAAAAAGCGTAATATTTAAGGAAAATAATATTTTTTAATATACGTATTAATTGGATCGAATATTTAAGCAGGCAATACTTATAAGTAATACGCAAAAAATAAACTATATTATATAATATTATATTAATATTTACGCCGAACCAGTCGAATCGCTTACCATAGGAAAAATATAAATTAAAGCGAAAAAGGCCTTAAAAACTAAATTCGCAAATAGAAATACCTTTTAAAAAGGCCGTAATATAATAAACCTGGAGCGCTTCGCCTTTTAAAATTGGCCTATAAAAAATATTAATTAATAACGGCTATATATCGCGGGGTGGAAATGCCGGCTTATTTAATATAAGGAGAATCACACGGGTTATATTAATAATATTATTTTATTAAACGCGTTTTTAAACGCCTTTAATAATATATTATAGGTTTAATTATATAATTTTACAGGGATTATAAATAATGATTTATGCCTCGGAACCTATAAGGAATTCCTCCAAAAGTTTAAAGCGTTCCTGGATTAGTATAAGAAAACGATAAAGCTATTCGGAAATAAGTTTTAATAGGAAGAAAAAGGGACCACCGCCCGCGCTAAGGAAGTTATGCGTAATTTTATCGACCCCCAGTTTTAATAAGCCAACCAATACGATTTGGCCAAAATGGTCTAAAGGAATTAAATTAACCCCCGCGATTTGCCGCCCGCATTCCGATTACGAGAAAGCGATAAAGTATTTATTAACCGATTAATTTTACCCAAAGTAATTAAATAAAACCTAATTAAAAAGTTAAATACTTTAAATATAATTAATATATATGTATTATTAAATTAAAAAATAAGCGAAAAAATAAAGCTGGTATTAAATAATGGTAAAATTAGGGAAAATAAGCCTTAATATAAAAACTACTATAAGTATAATCCTAATCAGACCTATTAAATTGGACGGGATTATATATAAGGATTTTATTATATTTAGGCCGAATTCCCCTAAAAAACCAGTATAATCCCTTTGGAAATTTTAAAGGTATAAGTATTCCCTATATTAATAACCAGTTTTAATAAAAGGCCTTAAGATTAAACCAAGGTAGTAAAATATTATTGGTGTTTAGAAAATAATTATATATTATATAATTATTTATAAAATATTTAAGATCGAATTAACGGAGTTCTTTATAAATACCCCTTTTATTAAATACCAGAATAGGATTTCGAAAGGAGCGAATATAATACCTGGCTTATTAAAATATTTAATAATATAATTACGGAAAAAGTATTAATAAAAATAATATTTTTACGGTATTATAAATAAAAAAAGGTGCCTAAGGATTAATACGATCGGGTATAAAAGGCCTAAAATATAATTATAAAAAACCCCTGGTTTTTAAAAAATACGCCTGGCCTAATTAATAAAAAGGACCAAATACCTTAAATATACCAGTCATAAATAAACCTAATCGATAAAATTTATAAAATCCCTAAAAATAATAATATTTAAAATAATTAACCATTTATTATA